>BPLR01019078.1:0-99111 GCA_021605095.1 Caerostris extrusa | reverse complement strand
TTCCATAGTTTAAAGCGGATTCCGATTCACTACAAACATCCATGGCAAACCGTTTCGGGACTCAGACGAAACCTGCGTGGTACCGAGCACCACAGTCCCTAGCTACTCGGCCATCGAGGCTCCTGCGGGTAAGCGTAGGTGGAACAGCTGTTACGAAATACAATTGATACACAGAGCAACTGACCAAAACTTGATCTGCTTTCCACTCCATTAATGTAAACAGGAAAGTGACGACGTGCGTAATATGGATGCGTATAAAATAAGCAAAACAGCAGCGCCCACTTCCGCAACAAAAAGGATCGCCACCAACTTCTGCTGCTAAATATAACTATAGTTATATCTTCAAAAATTATCTCTTTGACACCCGTTAAACCATCATCACTGAATAAAATTGGAGACTTATTTTTCCTAACCCCTCCTCGTTTTCAACTTTAAAAATTATTTGTCGCTTGGACATAAAATAATATTTTGTATTCTCGGTTGGTCTAAAGTATAATCAGATGATCTTAAATATTATTTAAAACGAGAGTGTTATGTCGTTTTTTAATAAGAAACGTGTTATTCCACTTTGTCACGTATGGCCATATTTTTGCCGCTACTTGAAATATGTTGCCGCATAACCCTATCATTTCTTTCGGTTTGAGTGAGACGTCATTATTTTAGTGTCTTTGTATGCGGGAATGTCTCTTACATGTTAATTGCTTGGAAAGTTATTCGTTGCTGAAGCCCATATCTTTACTTTTCTAATAAGCCTTAAGAAAACTGATGATTTGTTTCTTGCAAGGAGTTATAAATTCGAAATATGTCACGGCAGATCTCTCGATCCTATTCTTCAACTTCCAGGAAAAGTGACCGCCATCAAATAAGCATCTTATGCAATAAAAATGTTTGCTTTTTGGAGCAATTATTTATTTTATTATATATCTTCGTATTTGTAACCCTGCTATTATTTTTTAAAAATAATAAATAGCCCCGATTCATTGTTTACATATGGTAGAAGCGTTACAGTCTTGAATATCAAAACATGAAAAACCTGTATAGATACTTATCTACCAGGATACTAATGTATTTAAACAATGATTACAAAAAGATTGAAATCATCGGTGTTATTTTATTATTAAGATATATGCACACTTTATAGAATGCAAGTATTTCCAACAATAGGGGAATAAATAATAACAGGTATGTCTTTTAATAAAATTATCAGCTATGACCGGGCGTCGACCTAATTTAAGGTAAATAACATGTTTGGCTTTGATAGGTGTTCCTGGATAAAATTTATATTAATAACTTGGAAATATTTTAGTTAAATATTATATCATACCCATGACTTCCTCATTTCAGGTTGCCAGAGAGGGGAAAACATCTTTATTTTCTTTCGTCAATTGTTCGTATACAAATTATTCATTTTTTTTCAACAATTGTTGAAAGAATTTTAGTTAATTTTTGTTGTTTTCGAATGCGGATCACATTTGAGTTGAGATTATTTGTCTTTAGAAATGCAGATTATATCTGGGTTCCCACCAGACATTAAGATAGATGAACGTCAGCCAATCAGAAGCCTGATCTAATATCCAATCAGGTTTCTGATTGATTGACGTGCTGCGATGTGTGATCTTAGTATCTGGTGAGAATCCAGATTAAAGGTATGGTGGGAACCCATTGATATGATGGGGAGAGCCATTTGTACAAATCTGGGAATTACGTTCGCAATGTGGTTTTTATCAGCAGCCAAGAGTAGACTGATAAAATTTTTACGATGAAAGCGATAAAGGGATCTGATGGCCAAGTGACTAGCTCTCTGACGCCTCGATGACACAGGTTTCGAATTCGAGTCTTTAAACAATAAGTGCCGGTTTCATTTTTACATAAGGTTGATAACCATACCCCTGTAAAAAGAAAAACACCTCAAGTTTCGGAATCTGGCAGATGGCCTTGGCCCACTATGGGTAAGAGATATAAAAAAAGATCGAAAAATTATATTTTAAAATTATTAGATTCGATATTTACTTGTTTTGTTTAAATATTGCCATAACAGTTCAATTGCTATTTTTACCCGTTTCTTTCTGACCTTTCACTCTTTTTAAATACCGTTGACTAACAGTGTCACTTAGTAAATATTTTACCAGTTCTCTTATTGGTACATTGTTGTTTTTGCTATTTGCTTGCCTTTTGCGAGAATTCAATACTTTAATGTATTCATTTTAAAATTCACAATCTTAGTTTGCAAGCATTTTATTATGGGAAAAAAAATCGAACATACAAGTGCAGATAAGTCGTTATATCTTTACAGATGACGCGATGTTCAAGTCACGTGCTCAACTGCTGGCGCAGCGCCTCTTCGAAATCATAAGACAGTAACATTTATTGAGATTATTAATATTATTATTTTGCTTCAAGCTGGAATTATGTGTGTAGATGGATAAATGCAAGGATGTAACACAGTGGCAAAAAAAAAAAAAAAAAAAGACAATAAACTTGGTAGGTCATTTTCATGGTCATACCGTAGGTGAAGGATTTGTGGATGATACTCCGCTGCATGTTTAACATGTTTACAAGCAGTGGCGTAACATGCATGGTCAAGAAACAACACGGCAGAATTATGGTCGGAAAAAGATTCTAACAGAGAGGGGCCGGTGACGACTAATGACCTGCGAATTACAATCGCTTCCAAACCCGACAGGAATTGCTGTAGCCAGTTATTTAAAGTCAATTCCAACCTGTTAGCGACAGGCTGAAACTGGATGTAATGGGAGTTTGGTTGGTGTGAGCTTAATATATGTGCCCAATCTACCAACCCAGTTTAGTTATAGTTTGACCATCGACTGTGTGGAACGTAAACATGCGGCTTAAAGGCAGAAACGGTCGAATCGAGCGCTTGTTAGAGTAGTAGTCAGGACATACGAGGCGCAATCAATATCAAGTGATAGTTTTATTGGCCTAGAGTAGTAATATAATAGAGAGATCATCGGGGTTGCCATCTTAGGACAAACATGATCCTCACGTGACTTTTGCAATCAGTACTGTTCATTGTCAGGAGTGATGTATTGGCTGTTCATTTTGATTACTTGCATTACAGAGGGAAAATGAGCTTATATTGTTCTGTGACATAGGATACACGCATTTAGAATTAGCTGTATGCATGTATTTCAGGGTTTTGTCGTTTTAAGCTACGCGGCAACAGCTTGGCGAGTTTTGCCAGCATTCTTTACTCTTAGCCATTAGACTGCTGGCGAGAAGAGAGAAAAAGGTTTACTAACACACAACGATTTTCAAAAGAAATGGTTCATTTTTTTAGCTGTAAATAAATATATATTTAATTTTATATATTCTAAACATTTTTTCTGGTAACATTTCTTGTATTTATTTATCTTTAGTAAGTACATATTTAAACAGATATTTTTCGGAAATTTCAGAATTAGCTTAGTAACATGTTTAAGCTTTCTTAATAAATTCAAGCAAGGAAAAGAAGCCAAGTTGGCGATACAGCGCCAAACTGTAGTACGAAAAGGACGGGATATGTTTACCAAAACTTTCTGTTGTTTTGGAAAAAGGAACCCTCTATTTTATTACTCCTCTATGGTCATTGTGCGATTCATTCCAGCTGATCAGAATTGTATTTTCGTGCATTATTTACTTTATTTCATTTGATAGAATAAATTATTAATAATGAATCTAAAAGTGCACAAATAAAACTGCTTGCTCATTTTCGTAGCGTGCATCATAGCACAAACAACACATAAATTCGCCAAACGCTGCTCATTTTCGCCGAATTTAATGCCAATCTCAGGTTTTATGCAGTAAAAGGTTAGAAATCAAGTTTAATCGGGGGGCAGGTGGTTTGGTAGACTTGCATATAAAAGACTTGTTAATCTAGAATGGAATAAAAATCCACGAGGTTAGCGTGAAAGATTGTTGGTTTCTTGCTTTCGATGCAATACAGATGGCACCCATTTGTACGGGTAATGTAGATGTATCCTAATGGCAGGTGATTTTCAGAATTCTGCAGGAAATTTATGACCTTGAGTGTCAGAATGACTGTTCAGAGAAAAAAAGAACTTATTATCTATAAGTATAATATATATACAGAAATGGAATACAGATACAGAAAAAGTATTGGTACACTTTAAATGTTAAGATATCTATAATCGTATTGAAACGGAGGCAAAATTAGGAATTAGATCTTTTAATGTTTGGGTCACAAATTATAAAGAAAAAGCGTTTGCTATTTTACTATCTCAGTTTGTCCTGATCTTTTGAATGTTTTTTACTGATCTTTTGAATGAATTGTCCAGAAACAGTTCGAAGAATCATTTGATCAACCATATATCATGGTAAGAGGCGAGAAAGAGATCATTCGCTGGCTATAAGAATTCGATACTTTGAATATCTTTTGCCAAAAGCATGAAAAAACATTCTTTAAAATATTGAAACACTATAAATATTTACGGAAGAAACAAATTTAATATATTTCTGCAAAAATATCCCAAAGTTCAAAGCCCGTATATCAGCCGGGTAAAAAACAATCAAACTTATATTTAAATGGATGGAGTGGATGGCAACATTACACAAAGCCGTAATGAAAGGCGGAATTTAAAAAAAAAAAAAAAAAAGAAAAATAGGTCCAGTAGCGGTTGCATAATGGGTAAAAAAGAAAAAAGGTTGGAGATTCCACTTGAAGTGGGGTGCCAGCATTTAAAAAGTGTTACATCTGTGCAGCGAGTATGATTTTGTACATGAAGAGTACACAAATTTTAGCATAGAAAACATTGGAAGTGCCGATGATATGTATCCAGATTTTCCAATGACGAAAATGAGAATTTGACAAACATATTTACGAGATATTTAGTATTGTCCCTAAGTTTGTTTTTCAGTATTTCACTAATCACTTTTGCTCTTAATAACTACAAAAAGCTGAACTCCATACTAAACTATTTATTAAATTAATCTAATATCACACATAAAATTCTTCATATTTAAATGAATTTATATAATTTATTGTTTACTATGTATGAAGAAGTGAAACAAGTATATATCACACATTTTTTTTCACGTCTTGTGTTCTAGTTTGTACATTTCTAGACTACAAGATGGTTTTCAAGTGAAGGCCATTTCTCGTAGAACAGGGACGACCTGATAGCCAATTGGCTAGCGCTCTGGCCTTTTGGTGCTTCAGGTTCGAATCCTGGCTGTGGCACAGATGTTTGTTAGTGGTTTGGAATCCACGTTAAGCTGTAGGTCCAGGTCTAATTATCCTGATGCGTGCAAAAAAAAAATCACACTGCATTGATTCTTCGTGACGTTTTCGTCAAAAATGAAACCCATATCGTTCCACAACCATCGTATTCACACCATGCGACTTCTGGCTATTCCCTAAACTCAAAAGACCACTCCGGGGACACCGTTTTGAGTCGATTGAAGAGATTCAACATGAATCGGCGCGCGCTTTGAAGGCCTTTCCTGCCGATGACATTTAGCACGCATTGAGGATTGGAAAATAAGTTGGCTTAAGTGCATTGTATCCGGAGATCATTACTTTGAAGGCGATGATATAAATTTGAAGAATAAATAAAGAGTTTTTGAAAAAAAAAAATAATAATTGGTCTTACTTTTTGGGCATAGTATAACAATGGATCCAAATTTTCAATCACTCAACCTATCATTCTAAAAAAAAAAGTATGACCTTCTATTATACGGAGCTACTTAAAAATGTTACTTTTTTTTAACAGGTCTTTCATCATTGATATTGAGCTAAATTTAAAAAAAAAAAAAAATAAATAAATAAATAAAGTTAAAAAAGCACTCACGGAATGAACTTAAACTTTTCAACAATTCGAAATATTTCTTCCACATTCCAGTACCAACCATTTACGGCATTTTTATTAGGAAAAAAATATTATTATTAATTTAAAAAAAAAAATTTCGTCACACCAAACAATCCCAATCTGCACTCCATTTATAGAAGGATATAAAACATATCGCGCATAACCTTTATGCCGCTGCCATGAAAAAGTACGATACTATAAATAAGAAACGATACCCAAAAAAAGAAAATGAAGGTATTCATCTTTCTTTTTTTTTGGGGGAAAACGGATGAGTATCCTTTTAAAAAAAAAAAATAGGGGTCGAACAAAAGCTAGAAGTGTGGTAGACATGTGGCCCATAAAGAACCCCTTTTACCTTTTCCTTTATTATTATTATTTCCCTGACCGCCTTACCTTTTGTGTCCAGAGGTCAAGAAAAGTCAAAAAGTAGGATGCCATGAATCAGCTAACCGATGCACGTGGTGGTATGGCATTTCCCTTTTTTTTTTCTTTTTCGAAATATGTAAGGATGGATTAGATTGAAAAAGTACCGTAAATGCGGTGGCCTTTTTTTTTTTTTTTTTATATTTTATTTTGTTCTGAAGCAGCTCGGCGTAATCTCGTAAGAATTTCCGATTTCCAGATGGGAGAGATGAGGTCCAGATCAGGTTTGACGAGTGACTGTTGGGATTTATCAGGGCTGCTTTAGAGAGACACCACTTGAATCACAAAGAGGTAGGACGGAGCCGTGATGGACAGACACCCTGAGTTCCGTGGATTGATAAGGTTCGGACTGGGGATTTAGGGTTCAGGTTTTTTCGAGTGAGCTAATCGAATCAAAAGGCGACGTGAATTTGGCAATTTTTTTTTTTCTCTCTAAAGAAGCAACATTTTAGAAAGGGGGAAAAAAAAAAAATCTTATTTTATGATGAAAAGGAAAGAATATCTGTGGATGAAATGTGAAAGGTATTAAAAAATAAAATAGAAATATGTCACCTTTAATAGCAAAACATACTTTGATAATCTGTCATATTAAAGGACGAATTATTACAAAGAGATGCATGGATTAGGGACATGTATAGAAGGACATGGGACATGTATAGGCTGCATGAATTTGGCAGTTTTATGTTTTTCCCAAGATGAAACAGTTTAGACGGGAAAAAATATTTTATTTTACAGAATATCTATGGATGAAATATGATGACTATGGTATTTAAAAAATAAAAATGCCTCTTCTAATACCATAACACACTTTGATAATATGTCATCAAAGGACGAATTATTAGAAATATATTTGATGGATTGGAGAGTTTTGTGGATTGATAAGATTAGGATTTCAGATTCAAGTATTTTACGAGTTAATCGAATCAAAAGGCGACGTGAATTTGGCAATTTTTTTTCCCCTCTAAAGATGCAATACCGTAGAAAGAAAAAAAAAATCTTATTTTACGGAATATCTATGGGTGAAATGTGAAAGGTATTAAAAAAAAAAAAATTGTCATAAGTCACTTTTAATAGCATTGAACGACGAATTATAAGAAAGCGATTGATGGATTAGTGGAATCTATAGTGTTTTGTGGATTGATAAGAATCTGATAGGGATTTAAGGATCGAGTAAACTAATCAAATCAAAAGGTAATCAATCAATCAGTAAACTAATCACTTTAGAAGGGAAAAAATATCTTATTTTACAGAATATCTATGGGTGAAATGTGAAAGGTATTAAAAAAATAAAATTGTAATAAGTCACTTTTAATAGCAAAACATACTTTGATAATCTGCCATTGAAGGATGAATTATTACAAAGAGATTGATAGATTAGTGAAATGTATCGAGTTTTATGGATTGATAAGAATCTGATAGGAATTTAAAGTTCGAATAAACTAAGTAAAAAAAAATAAATAAATAAATAAATAAATTTAAATTGGAATTTTTTTTTCTAGACATGCATTATTAAGAAAACGGTTTATTTTACAGGTTGTAAATAAAAAACAAGATTTTAGTCTATTTAAAAATGAAATTTAAATGAGTAACTTTTGATAATGAAACGTAATGTTCCTCTTTTTTATAGTAATCTGTCATAAAAGAATGCTGCCTGATGGCCAATCGGTTAGAGCTCTGACCTGGTCAGTTACTAAAGTTGATTTATTGAGTTAAAAATGATTGAAACATTGAATTACCATGATCTTAGTCAATTGGCTTGGTACCACAGGCTTCAGATTCTAATCCTGGCAGTGGCATGGATGTTTGTGAGTGGTTCGGAATCTACGTTAAACTGTAGGTCCTGGCCTAATTACATCAAAGTGTGCAGAAAATGACCTTAGAGCGACAAACCAAATCAAGTCGAGTATCTTGGAGCTGTGGGGCCTGAATGGCCGAGTGGCTAGCGTTCTGGCGCGCGGTACCACAGGTTTCGGGTTCGAGTCCCGGCGGTGCCATGGTTTGTTTGTAGTGGTTCGGAATCCACCTTAAAAGTAGGTCCCGGTCTAATAAGATCATAGAGCGTTGCGGGGGCATTGTTACTCCGCGTCCGTGGCTTATCTTCAAGTTACACGCGCCCCCTGGGTAATGCAAAGTGAGTACGACTGCGCAGCACTTGCCTTAAGGCATCCAACACCAAGGTGTCTGTGTTTGCCAGCTGCATTAGAAAGAAAAAAATCTTGGAGCTGTAAAAGATAGCTTGCATTACGTGCATTTATAAAATTACTATCGGAATGAGAGCATTAACAAAGTTTATTTATTTATAATTATTTTATTTATTTATTATTTAAAAATTTTTTTTTTTTTAGAGATTCATCGTTTAAGCTTATTTTATGCATTATCTGACAAAAATATTTCATAAAAATATTTATATATAAAAATAAAGAACTATTTTTAATAACAAAATATGTTTGTGAGATATTTTAACAATGTAATTCCTCATAAAAAGAATTGAATACATATAAAAAAGAAATAATTTCAGAAAATTAATTAATCAGAAAATTGTTGATGGAATTAAGATTTGCTGAGATTGATAAAGTTGTAAATGGTGTTTAATGTTCAGGTTTTTCTTTCTTTCTTTTTTTTTTTAAGAACCTATGAAATACTAACCATAAAAAAAAAAAAATAATAATAAGTAGGCAATTCTTTTTTTCAGATCGATGTCATGATATCGATATTCTGACAGTTGCAAGAGTTCAAATAAAATATCAGATTTTTGGAAATCCTTATGTCAATTTTCACCATAAAAAGCAAAAGCGACTTTGCAATCGTCTTGATGAAAGCTTTCAATTGAAATTGGTGTATCACAATTTCCAAAAAGTGGTTCAAAAGTTTCTCAAAATAAAGTTTCCCTATTCATCTAAACGACCTTCAAACCGTTTAGGGAAAGAAATGGGGGGGGCTCGGATGAAAACCCCATCTTGTCTTCAATCTTGGTCGACCCATAGATTGACCAGACTGAAGGAATGATTGATTCTGGAACAGTACTCCTTTCTTCGGTCATGGGGAGGGGGACTGTTTCAGGTGCAATCGACTGGCCATTGACTTGTGAGTTTGTTGACTGGAGCCATGAAAGATCCCGAAGAGTTTTATACTGTGTACCATTGTCGTCTATAAACATGCTAAAGATAAACATATTGGCAATAGACAGACCTTCCTAACCTGAGACTTTCCTGCGGTGAGTAGGGTTAGGGGTCATCTGAACTAGGGTTGCCAACTTTGGAACATAATTAGCTATAAATGCTTTTTAACTTACGGTTGCGATCGATATCACAACAATATAAATGCCTTCAAAGCATTGATGATCTTAGCTTAGTAAGAATGCTTGCAAATGCTGTTGATCTCGAATGCTAGACATGGTGACTAGAACGGCAGAAATGTAGCAAATTCATCGTTACCTAAGGTGAGGGATACTTCACCAATATTGTGTTGTTGTTTCTTATCCCACTTGATCGACAGCAAACATCTAGAATGAACCCGTGTCTTAAACCGACGAGTGATGATAAAGGGTAAAAAATGCAGCTTCTTTTTGTCCTTGATCTTGCAGCACAAAGACATGGAGCTACCCAAAGGAAGAAGTCTGACTTTAACCCATCCGGTTACACTGAGTACCCATTTTAAGGCCCCCATGGCATTGCATGGGCTATAGTGGGGCTATTCTAACCTGGACCCATATTGTTCAATCGCAATTTTGAACAATCACCGCGAAGACTGGCATTTGGGGCTTTGTATCCTCTTGGAGCCAACGGAAGGATATTCCGACCTACAAATTTATCACGACCGTCCTCATCATCAACACGGAAACTTTTGTTTCGGCGTCGCTTGTCAAATTAAAATCGAACACCTTTGATACAGCAATCCAAGAAGGCCATTCCACCACTTTTCAAGTGTATAGTTCTACTACAGATTGAGTGAAAAATGGCAAGATGACATAGCATTTAACGGATTTAAATAGAGCATAGATTTAAACAGAGCGGTGTCATAAAGGAGAATTACTGACAATAATAATAACTGTAATTTTAATAAATATAATTTTAAATCACATAATATCAAAAAAAAAAAAAAGAAAAATATATGAAAAAATTCTACAACTACTATTATTCCTTTTATCTTATAATAATAATAATAGCAGTTGATGAATTTAATTTGTCCTTTATTAATAGTAGCATTTATTATCAAAAACTAAATTAAATTATACAATAAATTAAAAATATCACTCCAAATTTTTTGTTTTGAATGCTCAGATAGTTTCTGGATTTTTCAATTATTTTGGAATAATGCAGACTTGGGAATTTCAATGGCTTGAGCTACTGATCTTAGGGTGCCTCTTCTTCTGCTAACAGGAATATGCCTTTCAAAGTTTTCTCTATAATCTGCACTAACGTCCACATTTTTCTTTTTTTCAAAGAATCAACATTCGCATAAGATTCACCTTGGCAATTATTTTGGAATCACGTTTTAAAAACTCTTGCTAGAGTCATTCTGTAGCACTTAAATTGTTTTGCAGCTAGCGTAATTGCACCTTTCTGCAATTTATCGTTTTTCTCTTGATGCATCAAGAACTGAACAGTTGCAATTCGATCTCTGCTTGAAAACACTTTTTTTTTTTCATCTTACTATTACAATCGGTTGGTATTCAATAGAAAAAATTGATTTCGATCAGTGGATGAAATTAGAAAAATAGTGATAATTCGTAATAATTAGGTTAACCTAAAAATTGAAAGACGTGCCAAAACAAAAACAGATGTCACGAAACATTGATTTTGATTGAAGGTGTTTTTTCCGATAACTCTTTCAAATTATATTAACCGAAATAAAAGCAAAATATGGACTATAATTTCAGATTTATTTGGCAGTCATCACACTCGAGGTCTTGCCATACTACATCTCTCTTCACAGACATATTCTGCTTTGATTTGGGGATTTCCCGTGGCACTTTACAGATGGCGCTGCTGGCACGAACAGAAAGCTTTGCAATTTCGCATTACAACATAAGTTACAGTTATATTCGCCAATAATTCAAGTTTAAATATTCGCTGTGAAATAAAGCATAACGTCGGATGAAAAATCGCCAAATATGAATAATTACTGCGATTTCAAACTGTGCAAATTTTATTCGACTCAAAGTTAATGCTACCGAATAATAAACTAAAATTTGTAAAAAGGCCGAGTCGTGGCTCAGTGGCCAACGATCGCAGCTGGTGAACGTTAGGGCGGAGGTTCAATCGGCTCGCGGCTTTGCTGCAGATACTGTTTCAGAAAACGAGGAGACTCGATGGCGTTTGGGATGTTCAACATCTTGCCTCGTGAGTCAGGCTACCTGATGGGTGTTTTCCGGGTTTTCTCCCATACGATACGCCATTGAAAGTTAGTTCTCCCTAAAATCCTGAAGGAAGGCACTCCCTTCTTCCTCAAAGTCACGGTGCCAAGTCAGACTCCTACCTACGTGTGCTTCATCACAAAAAAGCTGCCTCCCCTTTTCCTCCTTCCATGAGACCAGACGGGTTCTTGAGCTTAGTCTAAATGTTGCTATCTACCAAATGGGATAAGGGAAAAAAAAAACACCTGATATTTTTTGGATTATGCAAACATCATCAAAATCAGCTTGGAAAAAATATAAAGTCGTCTGCTGGTTATATCATGTAAAAGAATAAATAAACTGATGAAGCATTTCTCTTCCAATTTGGAAACAAACGAAAGATTTGTGTGCATAGAAATGCTTTATTCTTGTGTATTTTAATATCATACTAAGAAGACTACACGTATCAGAAACTGAACAAGGCAAAATAATAAGTTTTAAAGAGGCTGGTGCAACAGTGCTGAAATTGCACGAAAAATTGGAAGATAGGAAGCTGTAGTTAACCGCTTTCCTCCGGGTAGTTATGGCACAAAACAGCAAACAGGAAGGCTTAAAGATAATTTCTTGGAAGAAATAAAGGAAGATGAAGAGACTTTCAGGCAAAAACTGTCTTCTTTGCAAATTAAAGATGAGATGAAGGTGTCATGTACCAGCCGACAATAAAAAATGTACTGCCTATAAATATTAATGTTGTGTACAAGAAGTTTGAAACAGAAATCTTCATTTTCTCAGTGCTATACAGATTTAAATTTAAGTTTTGGCCAGAAACAATTAATGGCTGGCACCAATTGGAATTATGTGGTGTTTTCGGAGGAAGAAATGTCTAATTTAGATGAGCCAGACGGATTTAAGTTTTACTGACATGATCTGCATAAAGAACACCTACTTTTTTTCAAACTCTGAGGACGATGTGTCATGGTTTGAGCTGCATTTACAGCCAATGGTACAACTGAAATTATTTTTGTCAAAAATAAAATGAATTCCATGTCACATTAATCTAAATCTCTAAAATCTCATAGAATTTGTTGTTTTTCTTTTTTATCCCACTTGGTTAATGGGGGTTAAATGGATTTTTCCTTATCCCATCTAGCCGAAGTCCATGAACCAGGGTATTCTCAAGAAATACCTTCTATTGTGATGGAGCATCCATAGATTGAAGTCTGACTTGGCTCCTTGTCGCTAAGGATGGAGATCAGTGCCTTCGGGGAGGATTTTTAGTGAAAATCTTCTCGTATTTGCGTATCGTATGGGAGAAAACCAAAAAAACTTCCACCAGGTAATCCGACTAAAGAGGTAAGATGCTGAATATCCAAATGCCAACAAGTCTTCTTGGTTTTTGAAACAACTACAATAAAGCCAACAACAGTGTCTACAACAATGCCGCCAGCGAATGGAACCTCAGCTCTCATGCACATCAATGGCGCATGTTGCCACTGAGCTACGAGTCAGGCTCATAGTATTTCACATGTAATAATTTAACGTAACTAAATTTAAATGTATTTTTATTGCGATTTCCTTATAACATGGC
Source organism: Caerostris extrusa (assembly GCA_021605095.1). Taxonomy (NCBI): domain Eukaryota; kingdom Metazoa; phylum Arthropoda; class Arachnida; order Araneae; family Araneidae; genus Caerostris; species Caerostris extrusa. Next base: position 85,940 of record BPLR01019078.1, on the reverse strand, counting down.
ATATCCTTACATTTCATAAAAATATACATTTATATACTTCTAGTCTCATGAGATACATTTTTTGAGTCTTATACGTTTTTCCACGGCTGTATTATTATGGGGTAGATTTTGTTCGTGGCTCTACGGTCATTTTTTGAACACTTTAGGCTAATTAGACCGGGATCTGTAGTTTAACATGGATTTCGAACCACTCACAAACATCCGCGCCAACGCCAGGATTCGAACCTGAAGCCTGTGATACCGAACGTCAGAGAACTAACCAATTGGCCAAAGGACAGCGGAAGTAAATTTTTTTCTTTCAAAACTGCTCTGCACCGCATTTATCTATCTAGCACCCCTAACAAGTAATCGATTCGCCATTTTCCGCTTTTTAAAACGGATGTTTACCTTTCCACACAGCGGGTGGTTGAACTATATGCCTTGCAGTTTTGAGAAGAATCTACAGGCATATAGGTCAACTAAGAGTGTTCGCACACCCTTAGAGTAACTCTAACAATGTATCGTTTCGATAAACTACCAGATTGACGTGCACAGTGAAAGACAGGATTTAAATTTTAAAACCAGCGTTATCGTGGCAGTAATCAAATTTTTATTTATACAAAGCTATAAATAAAAACCACAAGTTGGGCGTTAGCATGGCGTACCAAAATGACCATCTTCTATTCACAGAGAGTGGACAAGGCAATTATTCGCATCGCTTCCAGTGGCCAACCTTTCTGACACTTCAAAGGGTTCTCTGGTTTTCTGTTCAACTCTCTCCTGTGACCTCTCTGCACCTTGCCTATTATCTACCCCATAGGCATCTGCCGGCATTCTTCGTTATGGGTGAACTCGATCTCTCGAGAGCGACCGGATCTCTATCCCCTTACCTTGGTATAAAAGAGAGAATCTCCTTTTAATCTCTTGGGTCGTGTTTCATCTCCAGATTTTTATCTGTCAAAACTTGTGTTGACTAGCCACGAGCAAGATGTGATCTCTTATCTGTTCTCTTTTCTCTGTCTCCAGTGTAGAAATTTATAGCCATTGTGGGGAACTGGTTTATGAGGTTTTCTGAACAATCTAGTGAGAGCACAATACGAATTTCATAATTTAAGAAGAGTATTTATACACATAAACATACTCAGAAAAATTAAATAAATAAATATAATTTTTGGAGATATAAATGGATATTATGTTTGTTATTTTGTATGGTGATATTATCAATCATGGTTCATTTGATAAGACTATAAAAAGGATTTAATGAACGTGACTAAAATAATGATAAAAGTTTAGAAAACTGAATTTTCTATTTATATTACAGTATTTCTTCACGCACATACAGTGTTTTTCAAAACTGAGAAGGCACATGGATCATTTAATGAGTACCTTATTTGCGTATTAAACTTTTTATTTTAACTTGGAACATTTGTATCTTCAAATTCAATGGTTCGTGATTAAAATCCTCCTTTTGAAAATGGTATCTTGTTAATTATATACAGTTAATTATATTTTGAGAAAATGGAAACATTTAAACTGAGGAATTAAAATACCATTCGATAAATAATTATTGAGCTTAAATAAAAGTAAAAAAGTAGAAAAATTAATTTGCAAATATTTAATTATTAGAAAATATTACAGAACACACAGATGAATATTTGAGCCTGAGTAAAAACGGCTCCGAAGGTCCATTACTCCGAAGAATTTTCATGGATGGGCAAAGGGTGGGGTCAGTTTTATACCATTCATCGGGAGAACTTTTATGTAAAATGGGCTAAGTCAACCTATTTTCGATTGGGTTGAAGTCAGTGGATCGCATTTTTCACAGTGTCATTGTACTTGGAACCAATTTTTCGAAAATGGATCGGTGCATTGTCTTGCTGATAAAATACCACCAGATAGTGCAATTGAGCCCACGCCATTGTAAAAAAAGCCCAAGATGCCAGACCTGCCACCTAATTGGCGCTTGAGAATATTTCTTTTTCATTTCTTATATCATGCCAATCCAGCGTCTGGCTTTTTTTTTTTTCGTCAGAAAATAATTCAGGTTGTCCCAGGTCATGACTTTCAGGCCAAAGTTCAAACGCTCTATTTTTGTGTCTCCAGCGGATGGAACCTTTCCAGCCCTAATGTGCTTTTTTGACAAACCAATCAGTTTCCTGGCGCACTTTGTAGATGCACTGAGTCCATCACGCGTGGAAAAGCTTTAGGTCTTCCCACAGTATTCTTTTACACTTTCAATTTAAAAAAAATTGTTGATTACAGTATTTGATCCTCCTATCTTTATCGCAATAACGACTAAAAACTTTAAAACAGTACCCTTTGCCATAAAGCCCCAATATAAGAAACTAACTTTTTTGAACATAAACATAAATTAATGCAAAGTTTTTACTGAGGCAGAAATACTAACTCCAAAAATTAATTTACAAATCATTTATTTCTTATCAATGAACTTTAAATTAATATTTTTAATTTTTAATTTTACGTATAAAAGAAGTCAAAACTACAACTAGATCAGAAGGAGGGCTGTGCCTTCCGGGAGAAATTTTTAGGGGGCCCGCATTTTCGTGTCGTATGAGAGAAAATCAGGAAAATACCACCAGATAGTCTGACTAAAAAGGAAAAGATGCCGGAACATTGCAAAGCCATCGAAGGGCAGTGTCTACAATGGCCAGCGGATGGAACCTCGCCAGCCCTTCTGCTCACCAGCGGTGCACTTTGACACTGAGTCCCAAAACGGGCACACACACGCATTATATATATATAAACTAAAAACTTAAAACTCATAAAGATAAATAACTTGAACATAAACATAAATCAATGCAATTTTTGAAATCCAAAAAATTTCTCCACCAAATTTATTTTTAATTAAATATAAAAGAAGTCAAGTAGTTTTGACCAGATGAAGGGCGGTACGCGACATTAGCCAAGATGTGCAGATTGTAATATTTTTTCAGAGATAACATAACAAACAAAACTTTCTTTTAAATTTAAACATTAATTAGTTAAATATTTGAAACAACCGAAAAATTTTTTTAACAAATATATTTTGAATTAAAAAAAGTCAAAATTATAACTAGTTCAGTCAAGACAATGGATGAAGGGCGGTGACTTATCAAAATGCTGAAGGACAGAATGGAGACATTATCCAAGGTGCTCGAGAGATTAAAAACACTTCAAGTAATTTTTTCACAGAATATATTCTCAACATAAATTTTCTCATAAATTTTTTTCATAAATTTATTTTGAATTCAAAAAAATCAAAATTATAACCCGTTCATGTAATACAGTGGATGAAGGACAATGATTTGTCAAAGTGATAAAGGGCAGAATGGTATGGTTTAGTTGTTTTTCTATCTACGGTCATCTTGTGCACACGAGGGCTAAACAGACCGGGACCTACAGTTTAAAGTGGATACCGAACCACCACAAATATCCATGCCCTCCAGGATTCGAACTTGAACCTGCCCTGGTGGTACCAGATAATCAAACTAGGAACATAGTTCAGTGATAATGCAGCAATAAATAAAAATTTAAATATTATAAAAATATTTTATTGTTGATTAGATGATGAGATCCTTTAACATGTTAATGCGCAATCCGAATTTATACAAACTGCATTATAATGGGACCGACTGTATTATTATGGAACACATTTGGCTTGGTTTATCGCTTTACGGTCATTTTGTGCACACTTTAGGCTAAATAGCTCGGGGTCTAAAGTTTAAAGTGGACTCCGAACCACTACAAACATCCATGTCCCCGACAGGGATTCGAAACTGAAGCCTATGGTACCAAAGGCCAGAGCGCTAGCCAATTGGCCATCAGGCCGCTAGGGCAAAATAAAGACATTAGCTTGATAGATTGAAAACAACTTGAAATAGTTTTAATTTCTTAACGTAGACCACATTTTCATGTGGCGCGAGGTACCCAAAAGGTTCAAGTTTACGCATCATCCAAGAGTGAAAATGAATTTCTGCAAATGAAGAGATCGTGTCCCGAGAGGACAGGTTTTTCCTCGGCGCTTTTAAATTCTTCGCGACGCTTCCAGGTAATTAAAACAATTTCTCCTTGTTTACTAAAAATGATGACCTCTCTGGATAAGGTGCTCTCCTGCGAAAACGGCATCATGCGAAACACGTATATAGGGTAGTCAAGAAATATTTTAGAAAATTTTATAAATAAACCACAAATTTATAGTTTATTTATTTTATAGACCACTGCGCAGTAGAAATGGGTTTCCGCCAAAAGAAGACTTATAAGGAATAGGTCTGAAAAGTGGTAAAACAGGAACAGGATTATGTAATACACTGCTATGTAATATTTAGTAATCAGTATTACACATTTCATATTTAATATTATGTGTAACAAATATTAAACAATTATTAGTAACTATTATGTGCAATAATAATTTTTAAACAACTATGCATATTGTTGTATAGTATAGTATGCATTGATGCACTGGCATCAATTCACATTGACTCACCATTGATGTGAGATGTATACAATCATTATGTGTTTTGACCTCAGCACAGCAGCGACAGCAACGAACGCAGCCATCTGATTCGAATTCGAATTCTGCTGCACGCTATTTGCTCACGTTATCACGTTACCACAAATCGCGCTCTGTACGACATTATACTTCCACTAAGATGTTAACGAAGAATTCTAGAAATGATTATGAACATACGCTGATGGGGTCCATTGTGGTCACTGGTTTCAGAAACGAGAAGATTCGAGGGCGATTGGAACAACGTATGTAAAAGGCCACGCATTTTTTTTAATACGGCTGTTCAGGTGGCAGTTTTGAATGTTTAGTGTTACATCTTACTAAAACATTCATTTTTTTTTGTATAGAAATGTAGGGTCGAAAGTGACTCATAGAGGAACGAATAAAAATTTCAGTTAATAGCCAGGCACAATACCCCAACTGATATCCATTACGTGACGAGTTTCAAATCCTCTGACTGACAAAAACCCAATGTTTAATCTATTTTATTCTTATCCTGTTTTTGAAACTGTGTTTTCATTCACAAGACTCTAGTTGAGAACCTCGCTTCTCGACTATCCATTGCAGTTGCGAAAGGCCTACCATATTTGGAATTGTACGCCAGTCACTCCTTCGATGCTACCAAGCATTCATTACTGTTGGTAGTAGCATTTTCTGAGCATTTATTGTAACCATTGAATCAGAGAAGTACTTTGCAGTGATGCTGTAACTAAGCAATATTTTTCTTTTTCATGTTTTTTTTTTGTGCGCGTTCGAGCTTCAACGCGTCCCTTCCGACCCTACATTCCCATACGAAAATGTATGTTTTAGTAAGCTGTACCACCCTTTTAAAGTGTATCCCATGACTGTAGATTCACCCTGTACATCATCATCTATATAACTTACAACAATCAATCACGACGAAACAGCATTCCTGCATAATTTCTGCCATTACGCAATTTGCACCAACAATGCAAGGACACTTCACGAACGTGCCTAGAAAGACTTTTAAAAAAACCACAGTTAACAAAACAGTAGCATTTTTTTTTTCTTCTGAATGCCGGAAGCATAACTATTTGCTGCTGGAAACCAAATGCTGGGCACGTACACAATATACCATATTTAAAAACGGCAAAACGCCACCATCCACAAAAACCGCAATTACTACTTACAAACGCCATAGGTAACTTCTACAGGAAGTATCTTGAAGAACACCTGAATATATGTACATATACACATTAAAAAATTAAAAAAAAAAAAAAAAAAAAAAAAAAAAACCCTAACCGTAGATCTTTAAAATCTTTCTTTTGCCACGAAAAGCACGTCCCCAGAAAAAAAATCGAAAAAATCTCAGGGTTTCCCTCTGTTCGCCAACGGGGTGAACGAACGTGCCAGGTTGTTTGACATCTCGACTGCGACCTTTTCTTGTAGCACCGTCACCCCACCCCCCCCTGTTCCCAAAATACAAAGAATCTTCTAAAAGAAAGCTCGAGATATCTGTTTTCAAAGAGATAAAGGACAAAAAAAAAAAAAAAAAAAAAACTTTCTTCATCAGAACAGTTGGCTAATTGCATGCTGTCCGTGGTATAACACGTCTGATGGCTCAAAAGCAAAGTGAAGCGTTTAGCGCCTTTACGGCTTGCCATCAGACATTGATGGGCTTAACTTGTACACAATGCCAGAGAGGTTTTTTAAAAGCACGGAGTTATATTCGACACCGTGTCTGCATAATTATGTTCTTTATGTATCAACGGTTTATTGTTGGATTGCTGTCTTCCTTCTGATAGCGAAGATGATGCAAGGTTATTTGGGGTCTTTCAAATTTTCTTGTTTTGTGAGAGACGCATGAATTGGGGATTGGAGCTGGTTCTGTTGGATGCGTTTTAATTAATATAAAGAAAAGCTCAGCGTCAGTTACGCGTTACTTTTAACTGGTGCCTCAATTAAATGACGGAAGCCTGCCAGCAGATTTTTTAACCATCGATCAGTCCTTTGAAATGTAATTAATCTGCTGATTGTGGAAAACTTGTTTCCAGCTTCTTTTGGGAGGATTTTATATTCTATTTAATAGTGTAAGTATTTTAATATATTTTTAAATTTTGCAATATACATATGCACATATTTTACCTGTAAATTATACATTTATACATTCCATAATTTTTATTTCTTCATTACATTTGTAGAAAAACCCTTCAAACCACAAAAATGTGATAGATATTAAAAAAAATTTTTTTTTTCGGATTCAATTATGAAAACTACGATGGAGAGAGTGGGAAATTGACATATTTTTGTGAGTAACCGATATCATATGGGTTTCCGATATCATATGGGAGAAAATAGAGAAAACTCCCTTAACATATCCTCTTTAATGATGACTATACCATGAGCGAACATGGCAAGAAATCGAATACTATCTTGATGTATTTTTGAAACTCATGGTTCTCATACAGAAACGGATTAAATAAAATAAAATTAAAATTATTATTTGATGCAAAAACCCTCAAATATATATGTTTTATTTTTGTAATCATTGTCAGTTATCTATCATTTCATTTGACTCTGTGCTAAATTCTTGAACTTGTAGAGAGAATTCTTAGACATCCTGTATAATTATAATTCATTATATTATTTCTAAAACTACAATATAAAAGCTTTGATATTCAAATAACCGAAATAAAAATTTTTAGACAAATGGGATTTATTTCATTGAACTAAAGAACAATGTATTTCCTGAAAAGAAAGGGCCGTGATTATAGCACAGAAAATACATTTTATGATTAATTTAAATAAAACTTGGAACGATCTGTTTATTAGTATATTAGGACTTTTGACCTACTGAATAGTGGTTTGAGAGCTGAAATATTTAAGAGTTCTCGCGGTTACGCCATGAGCAATCATGATAAATGAGTAAGCAAGAAAGTATTGGGCTCAAGGATGAGAGAGAGAGCTCTAAAGATGCCATCCCAGATGTGTTCTTTTTAAATTCAAATAGTATCAGGATCCTCCACCTAAGTTGTCGATTAGGAATTATTAATGCAACAACGGTTATAATTAAGAAATTTGATGTGTAGTCGAAAATAGTTTTTTTGATGTGACCCAAAGATATTAAAAGTTTGCAATAGGTAACTGGCATATACAGATATATGCATAGGGTCCGCAAAGTATTTTGACAAAGGAGAGGTGACAGTACCCGTTAAGAAAACAATATTCAAAGTATATTACGGCGGCATTACATTGTGTGTATCGCAAAACAGTCACTTCAAAACACTTCCAAAAACAAGTTATGGGATTTATAAATAGCACCATCGCCAGAGCATCACCTTTCAAGCATTAACTATATGCAACTTTTCTATGTAAAAGAAGGTTAAAAAAAATGTTCTGTAGAAAGCCAGTCAAAGCAAATGTTGTTTTATAAAAGTGCATGTTCTCAATTCTTCAGATTATTATTTGGATGCACATAGCTACATATGAATTCTTAGTGACCCTCCTGATATGACGTGTTTACAAACACGTCAATGAACAGGTAACACACTGTTGCAATGAACAGATAAACACGGAGACACAGGAGAACCAGTATTTCAATCGACGATGTGAATCGTGCAATGACTCTTCATAACGCAACTTCGAGCATCTGTATCGCACTTTTTCTTTGATTAGATTAATGTTACTATGGAACGGTTCCCTTGGAGAACTTGCTTTGAGCTTTTTGAGATTTGATTGATACTGTGGGACATCCACAATTTTCAAGCATTTCTCTCATACAAATGGTACTGTGCAACGACCCCAACTTTGAGCATATTATTCACGCCTTTTTTGAACTTTCTTTTTGAACGGTATTGTGCAACGGGTCTTTTAACTCCAGCTTCCTAACTTTGTATTTTTCTATCACTTACTATTCTATCTAGTGCAACAGCTTCCTTGAACCTAACTTTGAACATCTGCTTCGAACCCTTTTCTGATTTGAATAATAGAAGTATGCAACGAATCCCCTGAACACAACTTTGAGCATCTATTTCGAGCCTGATATGGAGCTTTTTATCTGAATAGTAGTTTTATCTAATAGTAGGAATTTTTGATTTCTCAAATTTTCATTCTTTTCATTGTTTAAAAGTTCGTCTTGTGCATCTAACTTTACGCTTTTTTTTTTTTTTTTAATATTCTGAATGGAATGCAACATTAAGTCCTACGGTAAAACTTTCGTCTTGATGATTACAATCACCCCTCTTATAGCCTTAAACACAGCTTACCAACACTCTGCATATGTTCCAGTCCAAATAATTGCTCGTAATAATTATTTATACTACATTATCTCCTTAAAACATACATTATTCATGGTATTAAAATCATTTCATTTTTAATTAAATCGATCAGTCTGTAGGCCTGAGATTAATGTTGCGCACAAGAGACGTATGCAAATATTTCCTCAGCTTCTGCAGCCATCAAGAGGTCAAAAAGTCAAGAGCCACTTTTTTTCCCCTCCCTTTCCCAAACCATATCATTCCAAACTCCATTACATTCACAACTCTGCATTAAATGGTGAGTTATCGTTATCATTCCATGTAAGGCATTAGCCTTTACTTACTTTTTTTATTATTATTATTATCTCCGCAGTATCTGTAGCAACCTAAAAGAAGCATTTATCTTTACCAATCCAGAGATGGAAAAAGCAGCAGCAACAACAACCAAAACTAAAAATTTCCATTACGCATTTGGAAGTGCTAAAAACGATCCACTGATACCAACCATTCCTGCCATCCCCTTCCCCCTGGAGAACTATTATAATGATTAGACCAATTACGCTGACAACAATAAGATGAACATCATAATGGCTATAAATCATTACTGGACAATAAATCATTGTAATGGCACCCCAATCAAGAAAGCCATTAAAATGATTTATCGCGGGCACTAAAACTTATTGCTGACAAGATGAGTTTCGAAGTTTATGTAATCATTTGTAGTTTTTTTCAAGGCCAAGAAGTAGAGAGAACGGTTGGAAAATTGCAAAGGTGTTGGTCGATTCGATGTCCCCAGTGACTTTTTTTCACTGGAAAAATGGAACAAACAAGGTTTATCGGGTGATACTAGCTCAAGGTGATCTTGCCAAGGGTGTTCCAAATACCTAAGCAATTTGCTGTCCTCTACGACACGAAGAAAACTACTACTGTTAGAATTCTTGACAGATAAAATGGCATTACGCATTACTTGCACATTTTTGTGGTTAAAACTTAACGTTTTGAATTGTAATATGTTTGAATTGTAATTGTTGTATTATCTACAGCAAATAAATTTTCCTTGGACATTGGCCAAGATAAAACATACTTAGATATATAAAAAAAAGTATGATAAATATATTAATTAAGTATGGATAAATAGAATAGAAACAATATGAAATATATTTTATGGTTTTTTGGAGATTTTTTAATTTGAAATAGAATACAAAGATAGAAATATGTTGTTTATTAGTTGGATAATAGATAAATAGGGACAAATAACGTAATTATAAAAGAATAAACAAACAAATTCTTATAGAAGTTTTGAATTTACATACAGTTAAATTATTTATTGCATATATAATGTTGTGTTATATTAGTTTATTATTTAATGCATATAACTCTAATGGAATTTTGCTATATTATAATGGCCTTCTTAATATTAAATATTTGATAGGATGAAAAAAATAATTCATATTTAATTTTGATCATCTTACAGTTATATATTCCGTAATTATTTGAAAGCAAGAATTAACAAGCTTAACTCACCATTTACAAATATCAATGAGTTTTTCTGACCCATCTCTGATCCTGAATCGTTCTCAAATAAATAGCTCTGAATAACAAGATTAAAAAACATTCCAAGCCTTTTATCCTAAATGGGCCTCCAATTCACCTCTGATGCCTAATCCACTTTTGATCCCGAATCGACTCATTATACACCTTGGGTCCCGAATCGATGTTTACTCAGAGATAAATAGTTGTAAATAACGAAATTATAATAAATATTATTCCAAGCCTTTTATCCTGAAAGGAACCCTAATATAACGTGAATAGACCTCTAATCCATTTTTGATTCCAAATCGACTCCTAATCCACCTCTAATTCCAAATCTCTCCAAACACAAATAAATAGCTATAATTAACAAAATATTCAAGCCTTTTGTCCTGAATGGACAGCTAATTTACCTCTGATCCCGAATCAATCTCTAATCACAGATAAATAGTTATAAATAGCGGTATACGCAATATATTCTGTAAGGTTTAACTATAATTAAACAGACGCGAGAGTCGCCACTGGGACCGCTAACTGGTACCATAACTGTATGAACTGGTAAGTACCAGAACGGTTAGATTTTTGAGACGACGAGGCAGAACGCTAGGAGAGTCTGAGCGATTAAGACGGTCAGGGACCGCATGTGATATGTTCATGGTTTCTAACTATTAAATAGGATTGCTATTGTAGAAGTGGCACAGGGTGCTTTGTGTAAAGTATTGTACGTAAAATGATGTAAATAAATTACTGTTAATAGAAAGATTGGACTGTTTCCGTTCACCAAACGCCAACAACACAATACCTGACACAACTAATCTCTAGCAAGCAGACAACAATTCCAAGCTTTTTACCCTGAATGGACATCTAATCCACCTATGATTCTTAATCTACTTTTGATCCCGAATCGATCTCTTATTAACTCTGATCCCAAATTAATTTCTTTTACACAGACAAATAGCTGTAAATAACAATACCGAATACTTTAATACTTTTATCCTGAATGGGCTCCTAAACTACCTCTGATAGATGGATCTCTAATCCAACTCTAATCGCTATTCCACTTTATCCCGAATAGACGCCTAATATATCTCTGATCTTGAATCAAGCTCTAAAAATGTTATACTGACCTATTTGCCTACTTTTACTCTAACTATAGACTACATAATATAATATCCACCATATATATCTGGCATATAAATTGCATATAAATTGGCATATAAGGCTATCTCTGGCATATCTGGCATATCTGGCATATAAATTGCATCATGTGCATAACACTTGAAGTCAAAGTCTGTTGTTTACAAAAATAATTTACCGTCAATTTTTGCAATTCCAGTCTGCTTTTCTCTCATAATATAAGTTCAAAGTTCTTATTATACAAACCTGGTAAATACGTGGCTTTGTAAAAATAAACACACTCTTTAAAATATGTATGGGGACATCAAAACCCATTATTAAAATTCCAAATCTGCCATAAGTACACTCTTTAAAATATGCAGGAGGCATCAAATTCTATTGTTAAAATTCCAAATCTGCCATCTTCTCTTATGAATAGTCAGCGGGATTTTTTTTTCTATCTATCTATTAGGCTTTTATTTTTGTAAAACACTTTTCTTATGGTTTCAACTCTACCCGTTTGATTTCATGCCCAGAGAGCATGCCCTCATTTCGACAAACCATACCATTACAACTGGTCCAACATATTCAAACCCCCTCAATTGCTTCTAAAATAAACATATAAAAGTCCCACTTTTCACTTTGACGCTAAACACCATCATTTGTGGTATATGTGAAGCGGAAAATATAGTAGCTTCTGTTTTGCGGAAAATAATGATGAAAACTAATAGAAAAAAAAAAAAAAAAAAAAAAAAAAACCAAAGCAAACTGCAATTGAAAACGAAGAACTCGAAACTGAATGGAAAATAATAAAGAAATATACGATCTCTGTAGTAGGAAAAAACCCTACTAATTCAGCAAAAGAGAATGACTCCATAAATTGCCAAGAGACTCTTTCGTTCACAGCCAATGACCGTATCATTATCTATGGTATATATATAAAAAAAAAAAGGAATAAAAGACTTTTATTCCATTTTTATGGCTAAATTGTTTTGTGACGGTGACCTATATGTATTTTTGGAGAAAGAGCAAGACATATTTTTTTATCGAGTAGTTTTTCTTTTTAAAGATTGTAAATTTCAGGAAATTTAAGGCGTGGTGCTACATTGATTCATTCAAAATTTCAAAATGGTGATGTTGTTGCATTTGTTTAAATCATTGGTGCATACTTTTGAAAATCTTGGTTATTTAAGACCTTTGAGTGTCTCGAATATATGGTAAAAAGTGCAAATTGCGCATATATGTATTTATGATATTGGTTGTACATGGATTGGTTTGTGGCTCTACGGTCATCTTGTGCACACTTTAGGGCTAAACAGACCGGGACCTACAGTTTAACGTGGATTCCGAACCACTTACAAACATCAACACCACCGCCAAGATTGGAACCTGAAGCCTGGGCCAGAGCGCTAAGGCCACCAGGTCGCAGGTTGTACATGGCTGATTTTTTATTTTGGGGATGCTTACTTACATTTTTTTTTCAAGATTTTAGGGACATTTAAGTTTCAATGCTTTAAAACAATGTGGCTTATAACAGTTAATTAAACAAATTGAACAATTATGTTTTATAACAGTTTTATGGCTAAATTGTTTTGTGACAGAGACCTACATGTGTTTTTGGAGAAAGAGAAAGATATTTTCTTTATCGAGTGGTTTTTCTTTTTAAAGATTATAAATTTCAGGAATTTTAGGTGTGGTGCTATATTTATTCATTCATTCTAATTTTCAAAATAGTATGCTGTTGCATTTGTTTAAATCACTGGTGCATACTCTTGCCAATCTTCATTATTTAAGACCTCTGAGTATGACGGAATTTATGGTAAAAAGTACAAATCGCGTATATATATCTATGATATTGGTTGTACATGGGTGGTTTTTTATTTTGGCAACGTTTCCTACATTTCTTTTAAGATTTTAGGGTCGTTTTAGCTTCAATTCTTTAAAACAATAAACTTGTTACTTATCCCACTTGGTAGATATCTAATCTAGACCAAGCCCACGAACCCGTATGGACTCATGGTTGAAGAGGAAGGAAGCAGCTTCTGTTTGTGAACGAGCACCCGTAGGTAGAAGTCTGACTTTTGCTCCTTGACCTACAGTTTAAAATGTCAGATAAGGACCAACGGTTTAAAGTGGATTCCGAACCACTACAAACACCCATGGCACCGCCGGGACTAGAACCCGAAACCTGTGGTGCCGAGCGAGCGCTAGCCACTCGACCATTCAGGCCTTAAATGTTAATGAGGCAATATATTGTAATAACACTGAAAACGAAGCTCCAGATGTATAAAACTATAATATCACCAACAGTTATTCAACGGACTGATGGCCAATTGACTAACGTTCTGGCCCAGGGTACCATAGGCTTCAGGTTCGAATACTGGCGATAGTATGGATGGTTCGGTGATTAGCATTATTAAACAATAGAAAACTTACTTTTCATTTCTAATTATAATAAATAGCATTCACTAAAACCATCCAATAATAAATTTATACTATTTTAAATATCAAGTTATTCAATTACAAAATGAATTTAAACAAAAAATATTTCGTTGAGGAATGTAAGAAGTAATTATAAAGCAAGAATAAGTTTCTTATCAAAATTGATTTGTGGTGTAGAAAAATAAACATTTAAAAAAAAATCCTAAATGAAAAAGGGTATAAATTATTTGGTTTTGCAATGAATTAATTCTCGTTTATTCAATTTCAATTCAACACTACATAAAAATTCACGAAATCCACATTGAATGTTGAGTGCTGTCTAAATCTACATAACAAGCAATAGAAAAAAAAAGTTCACGTTTTCAAAAGTTTTCAATCACTGTCATCAAGTTTCAATTTTTCAATTGAATCGAATCATCTGATTTCGTAATGAGTGGGAAGAAAAGCTTTTTAATTAAGAATTCCCTATTGTTAATATTTATCCTATTATTGGTTTTATTTATTAATTTTTTGTCTGGATTGTAATTAATGACCTTCGCTTATGTGCAGTTAATTTTAATTAGAATGCGTGTGTTTACACAAACAAAAATGATGAATCCTGCTTGAATTCTAATGAAGTTTTCATCAACATAATTTTCAATTCCACAACATTTTTCTGTAAAGAAAAGAAGATGTAGTATTTGTATAGCTTAGACAAACCTGTAAGCAACGTGCATCAAACGTGATTAATTATTATATTAAATTGAATTTTCGTTGAGTTATTTATTCACGATATTCAATAGCACCTGATATTCAATGCCATTGAACAAAAAGATTATTCAATTCATACAAAAGACTGCTTAACATTTGAGAATTAAAATATTATTTAATTATTATTATTTTTATTTATAATTAATTTATTTTATTTTAATTGCAGTTGTTATTGAGATTTTTGAAAAGAAACCTTTTCGTTATAAAAATAAAACTTGTTGTTTTCGAAGTAGATTCACTCACTAGTGATTATTCAGTTGCTGTAATTCAATAGACGCAGGTTGTATTGCGAGGGTTATCATAGTAACGCATTCCTGAGAATAGAAAGGCTTGTTCGCATGCACATGTGCTTATGGAATTGCCATCACTTTGGCTATCTTGGAAACTAGTTAGCAGACGAAAGTGCAAAAGAAGCTACAAGATTGGAGACAGTTGAATGGATTTGGAAACAACCAAGGTCTAGGTTAAGAGACGTGATTCTGAAAACAAATTAGCAGGAATGCTGAACCAACAGCACGAAAGGGAGCCAAATGACTCAATATATTTCCCTGAAAGTTAATGTAAGAACACAACTTTAAAATCCTAAGATCACACAGTTCTGACGGGACATACAGTAGAACCTCTGTAAGTCGAACTTCAAGGGGAGACGCCAAATAATTCGAGTTATAAAGGTTTCGACTTATGGAGCATTTCGACTTGCGCGGATTTTGTAAGGAAATATTCGACTTGTAGAGGTCTAGATTCTCTCTAACTTATTTTGAGTTAGAGAGGTAAAATAAATAAAAATTCAAGTTATAGAAGTAATAAACAAGTTTATTTGCAACTTAAAAGTTATATTATGCACTACAATAAAAAATCAAAATAATTCCGAAACAACCTTGAAATTAAAAATATTATGTATTAAAAAAGTCAGTTATTATTATTTATTATTATTATAATTTTTCTTTTGCATTTGACTATTCGATCGTTCTCTATCTATATGATTATCTAAGCTATAAAGAGCAGAAAATTCTTTTTCTTCCGAGTTGCTATTTCATAGAATTGGTTATTCTATTTACTGTATACTCATACATTGTTTTCTAAGAAACAATGACGTGCATTGTCGGCAAATCCTTAAAGTCGGTAACTTATTTTTCTTCGAGCTATAGAGGTCATTAGTTTGAAATGATCGAGTTGTAAAATCAAACATTGCTAATGTTCGAGATACAGAGGTCAATTTTTTTTTTCTTCTAGTTAAGGGAGGGAAAATATATACCAAAATGGCTTGTGGGAATTGACTCATTATTTCGACATTTAGAGGGTTGAAATTTCGAGCAAAAGGAGGTTTGGGGGCTTGAAGGGAAGGGAACAAAAAAATTTTTCGACTTGTGGAGGTTTTCGACTTATGGAGGTTCGACTTAAAGAAGTTCTACTGTATTAGATTCCCTGCTTACTTCTATAGATTTGGATTGGCGAATGCCAATGTGGAGAGGTCGGAGATGCATGGATGGCGCTATCTAAGTTCTTGTCCTACTACTTGGTCAGCGAGAATGCACCAGAGGTTTAACAAAAACCAAGATATGAATGCATTGATTAGTATCCAAGAAAATCTATACTGGATACTGAAAATCGTTAAGCAAGTATAAATGATGAGACATCTATGGTCCCACATCGTCGGGCGTGAGGTAGTGCTCGCTAAATAAAGTGGCTAGATCACAATTGAAAAGAAATCTGGCAGGCCTTCTTTTAGCCCCTTTCAACTGGAAATGATGGAAGTTTGGATAAAAGTGTTAAATTTCAGTCTAATTTTTGACGATTTTTAATAAGCAATCCCTACATTATCATAATGATCATGTTAAAATGTCCATGAAAATCCCATATTATTGAATGATTTTATTGAAAATCATTTTAAGGTTATCGTTAATGAAAGATAAGAACAGTTTGTTATGGTTCCTGATTGAGAGAAAGAGAGAGAGAGAAAAAAAAAAAAATCGTTGAAATCTTCGCGATTTTGAAAGTACCATCATATTGTGATAAAGAATCTTTTCATCTTTTATTTATGATACAGAACATTTCGGTTAGCTTTTTTTACAAATAAATTTAAATTCTGCCTTATATTATTTTGGTCCTCTTGTATCAATAAATGACGTCCATTAAAAACGAGGAAACTTGTTGTTGGGATATTTTAAACTCAATTTAGATATATTTGCGATTTCCTTTGTTTTTGTCATATGTAATAAAATCTGCCAGTAGGCAGACGGCCGTGGTCCATCGTAGGGCGTTGCGATATTGAAGAACAACAAGAAGAATACAAAATAAAAATAAAAAGAATACGAAAAAGAAAGAAAGAAAAAGAAAAGAATACGAAATAAAACTAAAAAGAATAGTCTTTAGGGTGTCTCTACTTTATAAGAACTATAAACAGCACTTGATGAAAGTTGTTTACCCATCCCAAACATGCCAGATATGATTTGCCACTGCCCTCCTGCAAGACAACAAAATTCAGATTCTGCTTATTTGTCCTAATCATCTATCTTGCAATCAAAATAAAGTTGATTTTCTGATATGAATAAGCAAGTCTATATAGTAAACATGGGCACCAAATTGACACCAACAAAAAAAAAAAAAAATTTCACATGATAGCCAATATGGATGTGTCGCATGTAAGAAGCACTTAAAAAGAAATCACGCCAGAGACTTATTTATCACGAATCTATTAAGATTTCGTGTAAGTTTATGCAAATGTGAAGAACTGCGAAGTCAGACATTTTAAATAATGCATTTCCACAGAACAAAATAAAATGC
The DNA here is from genome assembly GCA_021605095.1 of Caerostris extrusa. Taxonomy (NCBI): domain Eukaryota; kingdom Metazoa; phylum Arthropoda; class Arachnida; order Araneae; family Araneidae; genus Caerostris; species Caerostris extrusa. Next base: position 68,615 of record BPLR01019078.1, on the reverse strand, counting down.
ACGTAGGCGATTTCCAGTCGTGATTTAAAATGCTGTTGCCCTTGGGCAATTTGAATCGGAAACTGTAAATATTTTGAAGTTGAAATCGGAAAGTAGGAATTTTAAAAGCATTTGAAATTCTGTGATTTGAATACGAACAGAGGTAAGTATATGTGTTTGGAAAGAATGGTAATTTTGAAAGAAAGTTTTCACATGAGAGAGCATGATATAATGATTGTATATAAAGGCGACTCAGAAATGACTGTGCATATAGACGATTCTGTATGCATAAGCCACTATGTAATGAGTAATGAGTATGCACATGTAGGCGAATCAATTACAGTGTAAACTGAAGATCATAGCCTTGGAAACTGTGATACAAATTTGTAGAAGTATTTCAAATAATTTCCATTCTGAACATTATTGAAGACATTGATAAATATGATGCCATGATTTTTTTAGTTTTTGTGGTAAAAAATGTAACTTTAAATTTATCATTGTTATTATTATAATTTGTCAACAAAAAAAAAAAAAAGCATTCATTTTTGTAATTGGTGTTTAATCAAATTAAATAAGAGAATTGTTTTACTACTGTTTAATAAAAATATTATTTAAACAATAAAACTAAATCACATTTAGGTGATTTAGTTTTTTTTAATTTTAATTTTATCAATCGGTAAGATAAATTAGTTTTTAATCGTCATTGTGACAAAATAATTATTTTGTCATCGTTTTTACTGCTCACAGTAATATGCATTTCGATAAGAAAGGAATAATTCGTATATTCAATTATACACATATAATTGATATATACATAATACGCGTATATAGCATGTATACGCATAGTACGTACATAATATGCACAATATAAGCATCCAATTACATGCACATAATATACGTATATTCTTTTTTCTTCAATGGCGCAGGAGCCCCATGGTGGGACATAGCAGATTACAACACAAATGTTGTCTTTTTACAGGGTAGGTTGTCAACTCTGAGCATAACGCTCTATAGTCATATTAGACCGCGACCTACGATTTAAAGTGAATTCCGAACCACTACAAACATCTATGGCACAGCTGGGACTCGAATCCGAAACCTGTTGCACTGAGCGTCAGATACACCGCCGTCAGGCTCTAATAAACGTAAATTTTTTTGTTCCAATGCAGCTGGCAAAAAGCACTTAGACAGATTGGTCTTGGATGCCTTAAGGCAAGCGTTGCACAGACGTACTCACTTTGCTTTACCCAGGGGGCACGTGTAATTTGAAGATAAAGATAAGCCACGGACGCGGAGTAACAATGCCCCCGCAACGCTCTACGATCCTATTAGGACCGGGACCTACTGTTTAAAGTGGATTCCGAACTACTACAAACATCCATGGCACCGCCGGGACTCGAACCCGAAACCTGTGGTACCGAGCGCCAGAGCGCTAGCCACTCGGCCATTCAGGCCCATATACGTAAATAGTGCACACAATTCATATACATCATTTTTAAACTTTTGTCGCAGAAGTTGCATTTCAAATCGCATTATAGATGTGTCAGATAATCTTAAACTTGAAAAATACATGTTTGTGCGTTTCCACCAAATACAGGACATTTGTCATAGAATTTAATTCTATCGATTCGTTGGCGGTAAAGTTTATCCTTGAGAAATTACTTTAAAGTCTTAAGCAGAGAGAAAAAAAGTGAATAAAAAAAACAATCTTTAAACAGAAAAGAATCATTTCTGTTATAGACCTAAAGTTTAGATGACCCCAGTATCCTGTTCAGTGAAGGGACAAAATAAAATCTAGATGATCTGAATGACTTGATGGCAGGAATAATCAGCTTGAAACTAGCCAGATCAAACATGAAATCAAAGATATCAGACATCAGACAGATATTAGATACCAGACATGAGATATATCACTTACATGTTTTCTTTTTAAGTACTTACACACGACAAATCCATATGGCGACCTGATGGCCAATCGGCTAGAACTCTGTCCTTTGTTGTCACAGACTTCAGGTAGCCATTGACGCTAGGCATGGATGTTTGTTAGCGGCTCGAAATCCACTTTATATTGTAGGTACCGGTCTAATTAGCCTAAAGAATGCACAAAATGACCGTAGAGTGACAAATCAAAGCTATCGCGTATAGCTTTATAGATATATGAATGTTTATTTTTTAATTTTTTACTTTAATTCCAGTATCAATTCGGTGCACATTGATTTGTTCATTTAGGAAGTTTTAATTTGAATGCAAGGTAGACGACTAGGACATAAGATGAACACCTCAATTTTATTGCCTGACATGTGGACATTTATAAATTATACGTATGCCATGCTTATTATGAGCAAATGGTTTTCATCAGGCAACATTTAGAATTAACAATAGTGTAGAGAGACCGAAATCACCATTTGGACTTTTATTTTGTATTGCAAAAACAAAAGAAATTACAAAATATGTCTAAAGGCATTTTAAATATGACAATAAGTTTCAGCAACACCGACTGAGATAAGGTTGTTTTTCGCTCTACCTTGTGCACACTTTAGGCTAATTAGACCAGGACCTACAGTTTAAGGTGGATTCCTTCCCTAACAAAGAACTATGTCGCCGCCATGATTAGAATCTGAAGTCACCCAGCAGTTCAGTGTCTTATTAGTTTATATCTTTTGGAAGACAGTGTATAAGTAGAGTAAGAAAGATTGAAATGGGTGATTGAATATAATGATTGCTAATGGTCATACTAATAAAAATGTTCAATTAAGTAGAAATGTAGGAATTTTAGAGAAAATAAAATAAGGGAAATTGTATCTTTAAAGTTTTCAGAGACCAGAACGAGATTTACGCGGTTGTGCTGTAGTGAGACTAAAGCCATTCGACACTTTCCATTTCGTTTTTTAATTAAAAATTACATGTTACGCTTCTAAGACAGACCAGGCTTGCCTGGTCTGTGCATTCCTGTCCTAGATGAATTCTGTAAATATAGACTTTATAAAGAGGAAGAGCTCAAGCACACTGCGGTTAGCTATGGCGTAAAATATTTAGTCGCTGGAAATCTCGCTCCTAATTCATTAGAACAATAAAGTAATAAAATAGAAAACTTACTCCTAAAAGTTTGGTTTGTCTCTCTACAGTCATCTTGTGCACACAAGGGCTAAACAGACCGGGACCTACAGTTTAAAGCGGATTCTGAACCATTCACAGACATGCATGCCACCGCCAGAATTCGAATCTGAAAAAGCCAAATGTCAGAGCGCTAGCCACTTGGTTATTAGACCCAAAGGAGCAGAAAGTTGAGCCAAATGTCTCTAGTCCTCTTCGTACTAGAGTTGGCGCTGCATCATCCCTTGGCTTCTTTTCGATACGCGCATTTATTTGGAAAACACAAGCATGTTACGAAGTGATTCAGAGAAATGCCTGTAATTCTAAAGTCATACGTTTATTTAACGATGTACTCATTCAAGATAAATAGATACAAGAAATATTATTTTGTTTATAACTCTAATTATTGATAAATAAATCAAGTAAATCTGCTACTGATTATTAGGAAGTGTACAAAAATACAACACATACGATACCTTAGGGGAAGAGAAAAGTATGTTACCCATCCCCCTACCATGATGACAATTTTTATCTTTCTTATACCCATCACAGTGGGCTGAATGGCCTAGCCATTCAGGTGGCTTCAGGTGCTCTGAATGGCAGCGCTCGGTACCACGGGTTTCGGGTTCGAGTTCCGGCGGTGCCATGGATGTTTGTAGCGGTTCGGAATCCACTTTAAACCGTAGGTCCCGGTCTAATAGGATCGTAGAGCGTTGCGGGGGCATTGTTACTCCGCGTCCGTGGCTTATCTTCAAGTGACATGCGTCCCCTGGGTAATGCAAAGTGAGTAATGTCTGTGCAGCACTTGTCTTAAGGCATCGAAGACGTCTATGCCTAAGTGATTGCCAGCTGCATTAGAACAAACAAACAAAAAAAATATTTCACAGCAATACCTACATGCATTTCCAAGTTTTCTAATAAGAAACTGAAATTTATATATTAAAAACACAGCAGTCCCTGTAGCGCAGTGGATAGCGCGTTGGACTTCTAATCCAAAGCTCCCGGGTTCGAATACCAGCAGGGATGGAGTGGGAAGTAAAACTCCTTTTAATTATTTAGGCATTAGAAGGCTGTTCTTATTCTGTAATTAATCGAATAAAATGAATACTATTTACCATAGAATAATAAAGCAGATCGCGTCTCCCTGTTCTAAATGGAACAGAAAGTTGTAACAAACGTGCTTTTTTCGTACTAGAGTTGCTGCTGCATCGCCAATTGGCTTTTTCTTTTTTCCCTGTGCGCAATTATTGTTCCGAAACTCGTAGAGTTTTCAAGTTTTGGCTGGATTTTCGGATCTAGCCTTTTTAATTCTCTCGTAAAGTTCAAAGGATTAATATTAATTATTTTCTAATTTTAAATTTTTACATTTTATTTTAATATTTCATTCAATTTAAACGTCTGAGTTATGCGCTTAACATTAAATATATATATCTCTCTTTTATGTGTAACCCTTTGTGGAATAAATTCTTTTATATTAATAAATATGTGACAGGAAGTACAGGGATTCTTTTTCCCATGCACTCCATAAATAAACAACAGTTGCCATTTGTTAAGAAGCGATTTTGACAATTCCGAGAAATGCCTGAAATTTTCATCTCAAGTCGTCGAACATTTATTTAACTTATGTGCTTACTGAAGATAAATAAATGCAAGGAATTATTTATTTTTTCTATGAGTCTGACAAAAGTTCACATGAATGCCCCAAAAAATGAAACAATTTTTTTTTTTTTCAAAAACTTTATTTATTCTTCCAAATTTATTTCATCGCCTTCAAAGTAATCCCCTCCGGACACAATGCACTTATGCCAACGTTTTTTTTTTTTTTCAATCCTCAATGCATGCTAAAAAGTCATCGGCAGGGATGGCCTTCAAAGCACGCGCCGATTCACGTTGAATCTCTTCAATCGACTGAAAACGGTATCCCCGGAGTGGTCTTTTGAGTTTGGGAATAGCCAGAAGTCGCACGGTGTGAAAACGGGGCTGTGGAAAGATATGGGTTTCATTTTTGACGAAAAAGTCACGAAGAATCAATGCAGTGTGAGTTGGCGCATTCGGTGTTTTCGGTACCAATCGAGATTGACGCGTTTGAAGCCCAAATGGAATTGATAGATCCTTTTAAAATTCCAACATCATCAGTAATTTTTGAAATCGAAGGTTTGAAGCACCAAATTTTTGGACGCGAGCCCGTCGGTTGAGGTGGAGGGTCGACCAGAGGGCTCTTCGTCTTCAACGCGTTCTCTGCCTTTTTTGAACTGTTTATACCACTTCTAAACATTTCTTTCCGATATAAGAATACCACCGAATGCCTTCTGCAACATTCTATACGTTCCCGCAAACTAAAATTCGATGCAAAGTTTTTTGCTCAATTCAATCCAGACATTTCAAAAATCGCCGAAATCACTTTTAGCGTCTGACAAATCCAAGCGTAACTCAAACACTAATGTATATTTTTTGACGTCAAATTGCACACAGATGTCATAGTGTCAGCAACTTAAAAGAAAAAAAATTTTAATTCCATAAGGCCTGGGAATTTTAAATTTAAATTGGTCTTACTTTTAGGACACAGTAGTATTTTACTTTTTAATCATTTTGGAAAATATTATACAAGAAAATTATTAATAAAATACAAATTAAATTTTACGATCATTATTTAGAAAAATTTACATTTATTTACAGCAAATAAAAAAAATAAAAAATAATTTTCTAAAAGTCGTTATATAATCGTAGGCCTTTTTTTTTTTCTTTCACGCCAACAGCATAGAGTAGCAATGGCTGACAGTGAAAAATCGCCAAGCTGTCCTCACATATAGTAAGGGCAACGGGCAACGGCAACGGGCGTATTCAGTTCCAATCACATTGATTCACGAGCATGATTTCGTGAGTAATATGTTTGTCCTAAACTGGCAACCTTGATGGTTCTCTATTATATTACTACTTTTATAATTGTCATATGGGATTTTATGTACCATAAAAGCTCAAATCACACTTGTTTCTTTAGAAATTATTCAAAAAATATCTCTGAACAATGCTTACCGACGAAGTCGCAGCAAGCTTATTGATTTGCTGATTACAAGCATTTTAAATAACCACGTCACTCTGTATTTCCGAAATAATAAAAGTTTTCAGTATTACCAATATTAATAAAGTCTCACTTTAAATCCATATTGATATTCGTGACATAAATTCATCACAGTAATCATAAAATATGACCTTTATTTTTACCTTATTGTATGTATTTTATTTAAATGTCTGCATTTTGAATTACCCTGTATTTAAGGTGCCCAGAAGAAGCATACATTTTTAATTATTGTGCCACATTTTTTATAATATAACTGGTTATAACCAAAGTCTTTCAAAAGTCAAGGTCACGTTGCCTGTTTTCTTCGATTATCGTGGTGTGATTATTAGAGATTTTTCGCCGTGCCACTTTAAAAATACGGTCATTTTTTTTTTTTCCTAGCGTGCATGCTCATTTGAAATTGCGCATGCGTATCGTAATAATGTCTCCTATGCGCATGCGCTGAAGAAAAAAAATATTCGTATTTTAAAGTAGGTCACATTTATCGCCGGGCCAAACTGTCAACAAGGAATATTATTTGAGTTTTGCACACGATTGCACGAAGCTATTCGCTAAAAGAGGCCACATTTATGGAAAGACAACTCTTGATTTTTGCATGAAACTCATATCGTTCCACTACCACCATATTCACACCGTGCGACTTGTGGTTATTCCCTAAATTCGAGAATAACCTCCGGGAAGAGTTTTGAGTCGAGAATGTGAAGAGATTCAACGTGAATCGCCGTGCCTTTGAAGGCCATCCCTGCCAATGACTTTTTAGCATGCACTGAGGATTGAAAAAAAGTCATAAGTGCATTGTGTCCGGAGGGGATGACTTTGAAGGCGATGAAATGAATTTGGAAGAATAAATAAAGGTTTTTGAAAAAAATAATTGGTCTTACTTTTTGGGCACAGTAGTATACATAAAAAAAAGAAGAGAAAACGAAAAAATAATTAGGTATTTTTGGTCTATAATCATGTAATTAGGAAAGAAAAAAACCACTGAACTTATTTTAATGAGATATTAGATATTCTTAAATCGTTCAAAATCTAATCAATCTTTTTTTTCCTTTTTCTTTGTATATGAATGTATGGAAATTTCATTAAATTTTGATTGGAATTTCAAAAGGCCCTTTTTTACTTCTTACATAAAGTTGCCAGCATGAGCGATTATAGCTCAATTTATAACAACCGTTAAATGAGATTTAATATACATGAAGAAATCTTCTTTGAAAATAACCGATTCATCACTCCAGAAAGAGGAAAAAAAAATGATTTAAAAAAAAAAAAACTGCTTGAGTTAATTTTTAAAATTGCAGGCTACTGCTTTTTTAATACACTAGTAATTAATGCAATGTTTTCATATAGTGTTTCTTGATTTTAGAAAGCATATATCGGCATGCCATCATACAGGATGTCTATTAAGTTTTTTACAATTTCAAAAATTTGACAAATGAAAAGACAGTTAAAATGAAAATTATGAGACTTATATATTTAAGTTTTTTTTTGTGTGTCATTTAATTTAGATTTTAATTAAATCAATACCTCGCTATATGGGATTATTAGTTAAACGTTAGGATGGTACTCCATTTTTGCCATATTCGCTGTAGCATACCTTCATCAGTCGTGGCAAAGTCATCAGTGATATTCTGCTTTTGATGAGTTATGCCCCATACCATTAATGGGTACGCGATTTCTTTAAAAATAACCCAATAAGAAGAAGTAGTAGAAGTTGAAGGTTAATATCTAATGTACGTGATATCCAGGGTTATGTTAAAACTAACGTACATTAGATATTAACCTTCAACTTCTACTACTAGGAAGTTATTTAAGGTATCCAGGGTATTAATCTAAAGCAGAGGGTCACTGATGACATTGCCACCATTCACTATGGGTATGCTACAGCGAATATGGCAAGAGTACCCATCTTGATGTGCTTCATTCAACTAATGGTATCCATATAGAGATATGTGAAATTGTTTGTTGTTGTTTCTTATCCCACTTGGCAGACATTTCTAGGCCAAGCCCACGAGCCCATACGTCATGATTGAAGGGGAAGGAAGCAGCTTCAGTTGTGATGGAGCACCCGTAGGTAGAAGCCTGACTTTGACTCCGTGACGCTCTTACAGTCATATGACCGGGACCTACGGCTTAAAGTGGATTCCGAACCACTATAGCATAGAGTGCGATCATCCATGGCAGCGGACACCAATATGGTACCCAAACAGCCAACTTCACGCTCAGGAAGAAACCCCAGATCACATCATCGTGGTTGGGTTTTCCACTCCGAGGTTCGGCGAGTGAACCTCTAATCATACTATAGAAATGATCCTATGAAGTATGATCTTCCAATGAAATGTAAATTAAATATAGTGAAATGGCAAAAAGAAAATCTTAATTATAAAGGTCTCGTCAATTTCACTTATCTGTCTTTTCATGTGTCTCTGTAATACATTTTTCTTAAATTGTAAAGATTCTTTATGGACATCCTCTGAACTATTTTAAGTAAGCAATGTATTCATTTAATAAGTAATCTGCATTCGTATTTAAAGAACCCTGTATTCACTTAGTAAGAAATATACATCTGAGCAATAAATTAAATGGAAACTAGTCTCTTTGGCATCAGACGCTTCGTATACCACCGTATACCTCATATTTAACTATTCCATGAGGAAAAACAAGAGTTAAATATATAGGTATACGGGTGGCCTACGAAAGTGAATGCTGTACACTTAGCAGAAGAAGATCTACTATCAATATTTGAAAGAAAAATCCTAACAAAGATCTTTGGCCCAACACATCAACATAACATATGGAGGACTCTTTATAATCAGGAATATAGAAAATAAGGTAAAGCTGATATTATAGAATTGCAAAGGTCTCTCACATCAGATGGCTGGGACATGTGCTTATATAGACCAAGCATTTCCAACCAAAAAAAAATAACTTTTCCGGGAATAAAGCGAAGATTAAGACCACCCACTAGGTGGACTGAAGATGTCGAAAAAGATCTAAAGTTAATTGGAGTTAACAGATGGAAGGCTATTGCTCCGGATAGAGTCAGATGAAGGAAACTTGGGGAGATAGTCTTGGTCTGCAGCAGGTTGTAATGCTCAATAAGAAGAAGGCCATCCATTACACAAGCTGCTTAGATCCTATATTCAAAGTAACTGTTGATATTATTCTGTTAGGTTTTGCCGCTTTCGTGGAATCTCTAAGTTGTTCTCGATTCAGCTGATGTCAAGTTTGGTTTGACAAGCTCTGTGAAGCAAAACCTGTGGTGGGATAAAGCCTAGTGATAGCTAATCAGGTAATTCATTAAATGGATGGTTAGTTACCCACGTGTGCAATCTACAGTGTGCAATCCACAAGTGCAATCTACGGTGGATAAAAAGTATTGGCAATTGCCTATAAATGATCATATTTGTTAACAAAGTATGTTTACAAATTTTATTTTAACATAGTGATTACAGAAGGAGAAAAGACACAAATATAAGACAAATATAACGAAATTTTCATTTAAATATTTTTTTAGTCAAAATCTACGAGAAAAATTTCAAAATTTACATGATAAAAATAGTACTGGCAAAATTATGAAATTGACAAAATTATGAGCGAAAACAAAATCAGTATATGTTTAGTACTTTGTATGCATACCTTCTCCATCTATAACAGTTTGTAATCTATTTCTCATAGAGAAAACTAAGGTCTTTGTTGTACTGTTGGGAATTTTGTGCCACTCTTACAAGAGTACACGTTTGAGGTCGTCTTTACTTGAAATTTTATGTTTCTATTTCTAGATCCAGCAGGTGGCATAAATTTTTTTAACCTTGTTAATTTTTTTCTTAACCTTGTTAATAATGACACGTTCTTCTCTTGTAGAAAATATTCGTGGTCGTCCACTTCTAGTCTTATTTTCCATTGACCTGTTTCCTTGAACTTTTTACAACACTTCTGACCGTAAATAAACTTATATTGAACTGCACTCCTATAGCACGATAAGTTAAACCTTCATTTCTGAGCATAATAATCGTATTTTTAACACTAACGTCCAACTCCTTCGATTTCGAAGTCATTTTACTGCAGTAATTGCAAAATAATGCATAGACACTTTTGGAGTAGTTTTGCAGACTTTATACCGGTAGAGTTTTTTATCAGTCGAAACAAGTGACTTCAATGTAACAAAATTTGCATAGCAGTTAAAACTTTGCCAATACTTTTTGACTTATAAATTTTCGTTTTTGAAAGAAAAAAAGAGTAGAAAATGCAAATTAAAATTAAATTTTTACTATTTTTATATACCTAAAATGTCTTGTATTTAATTACGACAGCTAAAATTGCATAAAATTTTATTTATTTGTCAATATGAATAAATTAAGGCAATTGCCAATACTTTTTTTACCCACTGTACATCTACGAAATGTCACAGATTTTCAAAACATCCGCGAAGAAGTTACGCAAACAGTCATCAACGGCGATTTCTATAAACAGAAATTTATCGTTTTGAAAGGGATTACTTCCTTAGAAGCAACTAATCATCCATAGAACAGAACAGCATGGTCCACACCACCCCTTCTCCTTCCTCAAGGCTGATCTATGCTGTTAACATAGTGTTTTTTAATATAAATTACACTTCATAAAATAAAAGCATTTGCATTTATGAAAGGTATAGATAGGATGAAAATCATCTGAAAAGGAAATTGAAAATACTACATTTTGTTTAAAAAAACTTTTAAATTGATTATTCGCATTTACATTGTATTCGTATTTGCTATAATTAAGTATACACTCAAGAGCCAAAAACATTATGACCACCTGTCAATAACGAGTTGGCCCACCTTTGGCGCACAACACAGCTTCAACCCGCCTTGGCATGGATTAATACCACCACTTAATATTAGTTAAATACCACCTCCACCTGATCACGTGCCTTCCACGTCATCCAGGCGAGTTCATTGCAAAATGTAGGAGTGGTCATAATGTTTTGTCTCTTGAGTGCATGTATCAAACATTCTTTTTTTAGCATAGTATTCAAAATATCAAATTAAAAAATGAATAATTATATTACATGAACATATAAAAAAAAAAAATCAATAAAATCCGTCTATTAAAAAATCGATAAATACATCCGCATATTAAAAAATGGATAATTATAGAAATAATTAATTATATATTTTCATAAGAACTAATTGATCAATTTTTTTTTTAAAATTATAGGCAACTGTTCTAATTTTTATTTTCAGTGCTAACACATACCACAATTTCAAAACACAAGACCAAGAGTTCACGTACTTATGGACCGCATATGTAATTTAACTATTCAAAAAAAAAAAAAAGTCAAGAAAACACCAAAATTTCTATAACATATATACATATTTCATTCCTTTATATAGAATAAAAAAAAGTATAATGTGACGAAAATGTAGATAAAGTAATCATTGCGTGATATTACATAAATTTATTTAATCATTTTTTAAATGTTTGTAATAACAGGGCGATTTATCGATTTTTTAATACGCTGATATATTTATCGATCTTTTTATATGCGGATATATAGGGCGTGACAGGCCGAGTGGCTAGCGCTCGGTACCACAGGTTTCGGGTTCGAGTCCCGGCGGTGCCATGGTTGTTTGTAGTGGTTCGGAATCCACTTTAAAAGTAGGTCCCGGTCTAATAGGGATCGTAGAGCGTTGCGGGCATTGTTACTCCGCGTCCGTAGCTTATCTTCAAGTTACACGCGCCCCTGGGTATGCTAAGTGAGTACGTCTGTGCAGCACTTGCCTTAAGGCATCCCAGACGTCCATGTCTGTGTTTGCCAGATGCATTAGAAAGACAAATATGCGGATATATTTATCGATTTTTTAATACGCGGATATATTTTATCGATCTTTTTATATGCGTATATATTTATAATTTTTTAATACGCGGATATACACTGAAGTGACAAAAGTCATGGGATACCTCTTAATATCGTGTCGGCCTCCTTTTCGCTCGGCGAGTGCAGCAACTCGACGTGGCATGGACTCAACAAGTCGTTGGAAGACTTCTGCAGGAATATTGAGCCATGCTGTCTCGATAGACGTCCATAATTGTGAAAGCGTTGATGGTGCAGGATTTTGGGCACGAACAGACCTCTCGATGATGTCCCATAAATGCTCGATTGTAATTTGTCGGGCGATCTAGGTGGCCAGATCATTCGTTGGAATTGTCCAGAATGTTCTTCAAACCAATCGCGAACAGTTGTGGCCCGGTGACATGGCGCATTGTCATCCATAAAAATCCCATCGTTGTTTGGGTACATGAAGTCCATGAATGGCTGCATCTCCAAAATAGCTGAACATAAGCATTTCCAGTCAATGTTCGGTCCAGTCGCACCAGAGGACCAAGTCGATGCCATGAAAAACAGCCCACACCATTACGGAGCCACCACCGGCTGGAACAGTGCCTTGCTGACAGTTTCGGTCCATGGCTTCGTGGGGTTCCGCCACACTCGAACCCTACCATCAGCTTTTGAAATCGGGACTCATCGGACCAGGCCACGGTTTTCCATTCATCTAGGGACCAACCGATATGCTCACGTGCCCACGAGAGTCGCTAAGCGATGTCGTTCTGTCAGTAAAGGCACTCGAGTCGGTCTTCTGCTGGAATAGCCAAGAAAGCCAAATTTCTCCCCGCACAGTTCTAACAGAAAGTCCCTTGTATCCCACATTGATTTCTGCGGTTATTTGACGCAGTGTTTTTCTAATAGAATTTACGACTTTTTGCAGACGTCGCCGGTCTCGGTCGTTAAGTGGCGGTCGACCACTGCGCTGTCCATGGTGGGATGTTATGCCTGAAATGTCATACCTCTTACACTCTTGACAGTGGATCTGGGAATGTTGAATTCCCCTAACGATTTCCGTAATGGCATGCTTACCCATGCGTCTAGCTCCAACTAACATTCCGCGTTCAAAGTCTATTAATTCCCGTCGTGCGGTCATCATCACGTCAAAACCTCTTCACATGAATAACTTGAACAGAAATGAAAGCTCTGCGAAAGCACTTTTATACCTGTTCTACGCGATGCTACTGCCATCTGAAAATTTGCATATTGCTATCCCATGACTTTTGTCACTTCAGTGTATTTATCAATTTTTTAAATATATTCGTATCTAATAATGTTAGTTTACTTAATACTATAGTATATGTTGGTCCAAACAGACATGTGTATTTTATTGCATTATTTAGTAACAACATTATCTACATTTTTGAGCACAATTTTTAAGATTATAACAAAATGTCCCAAAATTTAAAAAAAAAATTATATCGTTTCCAAACCATGACGTTATTGACAAAGGTTCAATTAGTTTCTAATAAACAATAGATTAGTAAACATTGAAGAAAAAAATTTTTTAATATTTAATTATCCACTTTCACCTCTTAGATAGTGCTGTGTGAGTAACGTCGGTAAGTAAGGCATCCAAGACAGCTGTCTAAGTGGTTGCCAGCTGCATTAGAACAAAAAAAAATATTTACTTATCCATTAAACTGAAGCTGAATCATATTAAAAGTTATAATTTTTTTTATCGAAATCTGAAAATCTTTAAAAATTACAAATTCATGACTTATAAACAAAGGACGGGATTGCAATCCTGTATTAGACAAAAATACACAAACAACAACAAAAAAAATTAGTTTTTTTTCGAGGTAATCAATTTAAGGTCCTTTTTAAAACCGGACACAGCTTCTAGTGTAAAAATCCTGTACTTATCTTGCTTACATGGGCCGATGCCTGTTTGTCGGGTCCGATGTGATTCATATCCGAGTATTATTTATATCGACAAGGCTTATCTATCCTCGACTTGTTTTAAATTCTTAATAGCTCTTTTTTTATTCTTTTGGCCATAAATTTGAAAACTTTTACTTAAATCTGACGTTTGAAACGTTAAGAAGATTTATGAAACGCCCAATCCGCGTAAAAGAAAAAAAAAGACAGACTAGCTCCAGAATTCTTTTTGAACCTGATCTATCATTTAACTTCTTTTTTGAAATGGATGTCTCTACATTTTTTTATCATTGTATGTTATCGTTATTTCCTATTAACACAAACACCAATTTTTTTTTCGTCTATAAGTCTCACCGAGGGCCTGAATGGCCGAGTGGCTAGCGATCTGGCGCTCGGTACCACAGGTTTCGGGTTCGAGTCCCGGCGGTGCCATGGATGTGTAGTGGTTCGAATCCACTTTTAAACCGTAGGCCCGGTCTAATAGGATCGTAGAGCGTTGCGGGGCATTGTTACTCAGAGTCCGTGGCTTATCTTCAAGTTACACACGCCCCCTGGGTAATGCGAAGTGAGTAACGTCTGTGCAGTGCTTGCCTTAAGGCATCAAAGACGTAAATGTCTAAGTGCCAGCTGCATTAGAAAAAAAGTCTCACCGAATGTTACTTTCTCACGATAAGTCACTTTTATATTAAAAACTTGTATATTAAAAAAAAACTTGTAAACTTTTTAAATCAACGTATATTTAATTAATTAAAATACATAACCATGTGCACAAAAATAATTATTATGTAACTGACAATAATGAGCAATAAAGTTTTGCAGCAATATTACTGAACAAAAAAATATGTATTAAAGATTTTATTACTAACTGTTTAAAAGGAAATACAAATGCATGTTTTTTTTTATGTTATAAATTTATGAACATATTTGTTAAAAAGTTACGTAAACTAAACAGGAAAAAAATTATATAATTTTACTATAACTTAATTTACTATAATTTAAATTTTAAACTAGTTGAATAAAGTGACTATTTTAAAACAATGTATATAATTAACTCCCTTGCACTGCAACCCATGGTGACCCAGGGCCGTCTGCGTATTGGACGATATCTATACAGGAGATGGTTCTTTTTACAGGGTACGGTTGCCAGCCCTACTATCAACACTCTACAGTCATGTTAGACATTCATATCATATATTACAGATCATATATTTCAGGCGGCAAGAATGAAATATTTGAATTTTTTCATGATCGAAAATGCTAATATTAGACAAATTTCTAAAATTTAGATAAGCATAAAAAATATCTTTTCGTAAAAAAATTATTTCAAGGTAATTCAACAGCAAAATACATAAAAAAAAAAATAATAATGAAAAACATTTAATTCGAAAATGAACTAAAGTTTAAGTTAATTTCATCCTTTTTATTTATGTTAATTTCATCATCTGCAATTTCTAATAATAAATTGCAGATTAATAACAATATTTAACGATATTGGATATGTGTCTTTTGGCATTGAAATAAATAATTAATTTAAAATAAAAGAAAAAAATCCATTTTGAAATTATAAAGGAAAAATACATAAAATAAATAAAAAGTCCCATGTCAAATAAATAAATATATTTATTTAACATGGGATATAATATATATATATATTTTTAATAAATTCAAGTGTAAAAATCGTTATTAATAACTGAAAATCAATAAAAAATGACAGTAAATGCGAATAATAAACCATGTATGAACATAAGAACATGCACTCGTAACTATTGTTTTTGATTTGACATCAAAAATAACATTTTAAATTCAATTAAAAATAAGTGAAATTTCGTAACACAAATTTAAAAAAAAATGAATTTAAAAAAATACAAATAAAAATAAAAGATAATACAAATTAAAAAAAAAAAGGAATTCAATGAATCACACACCCACACACGTTTTTTGCTTCATTAATTTGATAGAATACTCCATTTTATAATTTAATGTTCTTTTTACAAAAAATATCGCTATTAAATATCATTCATATATCATTTGTGTGTGTATTTGATAAGGCGCAGAAAATTTTTGACCAGAACAACGCGTGGCATTCTTAGCAAGTAACTATGCACGAGTTGATCTATAATTGTATTTAACAATGCAGCTTTCTGTAAAGACAAATAGTTGCAATTATAATTTATAATGAAATAAAACTTATGACTTATTTATATTGCATAGTGTGCATTAACGTTCCTATAAGCAAATAGTGCATCGTTAATTTAAAATATCCAACATCAACGAATAATTGGTTTGGATAATTTCTTCTGAGGAGAGCACACATGAATGCATTATTTTTCCAAAATTCCAATGGATTTATTTTTAAAATTTAACTGTCCATTTATGAAAATATGACCTGAATTTCAATCATATTTTAAAATTTGCTGGAAAAAAAAATATAAGCGAATATAAAGAATGTCTAAATTATTCTACTACGTGTCCGACTCATAATCTTCACGTCTTAACTCGACAACCGTTTTGCAGATGTTACAGTCCCATTAAGTATATAAGAAATCTATTTATAAATTATTAGTTTATGTCAGAGCCTTTTTTACAGCTTTACCTTGCGTATATATGATAGATATATACCTTTATATATAGCTTTACCTTGCGTATATATGTATATATGATTGATTGATAGAAAAAGAAATCTATCAATCAATAAAAAAAAAAAAGTTCAACTTTAGAAATAAAGCAACTTATGGATTTTAAAAATATAACATAAAAAAATTTGTTGCTAAGCAAATTTATAAAGAATTCTATAGGGTGCATTTCATTTCCAATACCCCACCAGATTAAAAATGAATCAAATTTTCTATAATTTGACGTTTATTAAAAGTGACACCATTGTTCTTGTATTTTTGAAGAAAAACACAAGAAACACCATTAAAAGTAACACCTTTATTCTTCTATTTTTAAAGAAAAACTGCCGAGAAAGCATAACGAATCTCCTAAAAAAATATCCTCCGGTGTAGATAACACACCTGCGATGTCTGCAAGAAAGAAGCTTAGGAGATTTAAAAGCAGCAGAAAATTCAACATCCATTACCATTAGTTATGCATCAGACACTGAATAATGATTACACTGAAACACGTCGACAAAGTATCCAAACTGCTTTCATTTATGTGAAGCAGTACATGTGCAGTACACAGAAGACTTTCAAATTAAAACTCTTCTATAAAGAAACAACCACAAATATTTCCAGAATCCTTTCTATGCTCTTAATCTCCTGCAGCAAAACTTCTTCTCTTTTAGAAACTACAAGAAAGAGTTCTCCGATGAAAGAATATTTGTTAAAAAGAGAGAGCGAGAGAGAGAAAAAAAAATTGCCAGCTTAACAGCAATAATCTCCCATTAAGCCTTTTTTACATCTTCCTGAATTATAAGCCTTCGATGTTAGAATGCGAAAGAAGCCTTACGCGCATAAAAAAAAAAAAAAAAAAAAAAAGAAAAAGTGCAACAAGTACAAAGCAAAAAAGAAAAAGAAACAGAAGCAAAACTATTTCGACCCACTAGTAGACCATTAGCCCTTTTTAAGCTTGTCGTTAGAGGCAGAAAATAAAGAAGCTAAATTCTTGGTCCAGGTAGGAGGAGCAGTTGGATTTTTTTCTTTTTTCTTTTTACCATCGCCGATCGCGGAGGGTTCTCGTGCAGTAATTGCGTAGCCTTGACCATGAGATGCTGCAGTGAAGGACACGTTCCATTAGCGAAATTCCTCTAAGGACATGTTTCGGGAAAATTGTGCCAGCATGTATGCATGCGTAAAAGTGGAGGACCGATAGCACTTTGAATAAAAGATCAAATCATCGCCATCTTTTATGCATTATTGCAGTCCTCTTTCACACTGTGGGACACGATCGTCAAGGCCAGAGATATAAAGGCCGCCTGCACTCACGGTATCTTGGCCTCAGGCCACGCAAAAATTCCATAAATTCAATTCATATTTTCCTTTCATTATATATTATAATAAATAAATAATAGAATGTAATTAAACAGCAAATAAAAACATTGGGTGAATAATATTGCATTAATTAAATGTTTTTAGTAATTGGTTCGATTTTTGAAATAAAAAAAAATGTGATTGCAGAAAGTGATCGAGTTTGTTGAAATTCTTCCCTCCTGCTACATCTGCTTTATACAGAACGATTTCAAAATGAAACATGATTTTAGTAAGAAATAATGTTTTAGTAGTTGGTTCGATTTTTGTAATAAAAAAAAGTGTGATTACTCAAAAAGTGCTAGAATTTGTTAAAATTCATGTCTCAATTCATGTTTACAAATTTAAGTTTATGAAGCAGGTTTGAGCATTTCAATGAATTATGTACTACTAACAGCTATATCTACTTTATAAAGCACAATTTGTGCCATCACTAAATGCAACAGGATTCTGGCGAGAAATATAGCAGAACTAGAAAAATAATTGTATAAATTAGGATTGCGCATTGACGTGCTAAAGGATCTCATCATCTAATCAGCAATAAAATATTTTTATAATATTTAAATGCATACTTCTTTATTCACATTATCACTGGATTATGCTCCTAATTTGAATCTCTGGTCTTTGGTATACAGGCTTCAGATTCGAATACTGGCGGTGACATGGAAATTTGTTTGTGATTCGGAATCCACATTAAACTATAAGTCCCGGTCTAATTAACCTAAAATGTGCACGAGATGACCTTAGAGCGACAAACCAAACCTAGTTTGAATCGTTCTTTAAAACCTGAGAATCTTGCAAAACACATTCCAATTATGTTTCAGAATCAAAAGCATTTTCAATTTGTAAAGCAAAGCCATTACAATAGGATTCGCTTTACATAAGTTTACACACACACACACATATATCATAGAGTCTCATCATATTTCATTCAAAAATTTCTTGGCGAAGCATGGACATATAGGCTTTTGCTTAGGAAGCTCTATTATAGACAATCTCAAATTCGTGGCATGCTCCAAGCTGTTTCCATGTCCCACTAGCATGTAATATTAATGGCCGATCCAAAATCGCCCCCACAAAGAATAGCACCTATTGCAATCACAGGAATTTTAGTCATTCATAAACATTTATTAATTACTGGATATAATTTTATTTGAGCCATTTCTAAAAATTCCGTAAGTTCATGCTTACTTCAGTAAACGGTTAACAATTATTTAGTTGTTATTCTCAAAAGCAGAAAATAAATAAATATGTATATATATTTTGCTGCTAGTGAATTTCTTGGGATCTCATAGATTGGCTTGATTTGTCGCTCTACGGTCGTCCTGTCCACATGAGGGCTAAACAGACCAGAACCTACAGTTTAAAGTGGATTCTGAACCACTCACAAACATCCATGCCACAGCCAGGATTCGAATCAGAAGCGTGTGATACAAAAGGCCAGAGGGTTAGCGTGATCTTATAGGAGAAAGGGATGACCATGTATGTATATATATATATAATATATATTTAAATGTGGATTTTGGTTAATTTTACTTAAATTAATTGGTTAATTCGTTATTTTAGTTTTATTTTTTATGATTTTTGATTTTTTTCTTTTTATATCTGGTACATCTTTTAATTTTTCTAGGCAAGTAAAGTCTTTTTAATTTGCAATTAATTTTTGCATATACGCTCTTCTATAGAACTTATCTAACGAATATATATATATATATATATATACACTCAAGAGCAAAACATTATGACCAGCCCTACATTTTGCAATGAACTCGCCTGGATCATGGAAGGCACGTGATCAGGTGGAAGTGGTATTTAACTGCTGCTGGAGAGTCTGAAGAATCATTCTTTCACTTGCTTCTGTGTGTGATGGGAAAGGCTGCGGATCTAAGCGACTTTGATAGAGGGCAGATTGTAATGGCTCGAAGGTTTGGAACAAGTATTTCCGAAACTGCACGACTCGTGGGTTGTTCGCGATCTACGGTTGTTAGTACTTATGCAAAGTGGATGAATGACGGTGAAACCAGCATTAGACGACATGGTGTTGGCCGTCCACACGCTATCAAAGAAAAAGGTCGTCGAAGACTGCCTCGCATGGTGAAGCAAAACCGGAGCCAGACAGTGGCTCAGCTGACAGCCCAATACAATGCAAGGCCAAGTCGAATAGTATCGGAGCACACTGTTCAGCGGACACTGTTGGATATGGGGATACGCAGCAAACGTCCCACTCGTGTGCCTGTGCTGACCAAGCGTCATCGCCAACTACGCCTGCGCTGGTCCCGGAACATCGTGACTGGTCCATGGATTAGTGAGAGAGAGTTGCCCGGTCAGATGAATCACGGTTTGTCATTCATCACGCCGATGGCCGTGTCAGGATACGCCGTCTTCCAGGCGAACAGTTACTCCCTCAATGTACAGTAGGCCATACACAGGCCGGTGGTGGCGGCATTATGCTTTGGGGACGTCTCTTGAGCGTCTCTGAGACCCGTGGTTGTGGTAGAGCAGATCATGAATGCTACAGGGTATCTGAACATCATTGCGGACCAGTTGCACCCTTACATGGCCTCTGTTTTCCAGCTGGAAATGGAATGTTCCATCAGACGCCCCTTGTCACAAGGCTAAAACTGCACGACGTTGGGGACGTTGTCACAAGGCTAAAATTGTGTTGGCGTGGTTCCAGGAGCATGATGCTGAATTCCAGTTAATGTCCTTAACTCACCGGATATCAATCCGATAGAACACATTTGGGATATCCTGCGACGGCAGCTTTTCAAAGACCACCAATTCGCAATATCTCTCGGATTTGCGTGACCGTTGCTTAAACATCTGTCTCCGGCCGTCTACCAAGGACTTGTGGCATCCATGCCAAGGCGGGTTGAAGCTGTGTTGCGTGCCAAAGGTGGGCCAACTCGTTATTGACAGGTGGTTTTGGCTCTTGAGAGTATGTGTGTGTGTGTGTGTGTAAATATATTAGCTTTTTTATAATTTTATTACACCAATGCAATTTAAAAATAATACTAGGGACAATAAAAATATTTCACGATATATTAAATATTAGCGGTCCCTGCGTCAATGCTTCGATATTGCTGAATCTGAGTGTATATATATTTCAGTGATATGAGTGATATGAATTAAATAAATGTAATTGAAGCTCTATATCAATTCATTGATTCAATTAAAGTGATATAAATTGAATTGTGTGCGATTTGGTTTCATTGTTGTTTTTTTTTTCACATTTTCTTCGGTTTTTGAATTATTTAACACATGGCAATCCAATTTTGTATAGTAATATTTCGTTCATTAGCTTTTGAATTGAATGTCTTGGCGCAAAAAAATTGTTTTTTTTTTATTTGAACAACATTCTGAATGCTAAAAAATCCAATGAAAACTTCTGCAAAAAAAAATATATATAAATAAATAAATAATAAAAAAATAATAAATAAATCATTAGTGCCACCTGTCGGATTTCGTTCAAACCACTCTCTCTAAACACCCCTGCTACTATTAGTAGCATACTGTGAAATTTTCAGCAAGATCGGTCGAGTAGTTTTTGAGTCTACAGGGAACACCCATACAAACGGTTTTCCTTTTATTTAAAGTGTGTCCCAAAATTCACGCAAGAAGTGATTTTATTTTTGATAAATTTTTAAAAATTGTGCCCCTTCGAAATCTATTCAGTTTTGTAACAACAACAACAACAAAAAAAAAAAAAAAAAAAAAAAAAACGTAATACTCCCAATCATAATTCAGCTAAGAGGGTCAAGTAAGGCGTTTCCACAGTATAAAAAATATTGAAATATCATGAATGAATTTAATGAATTTTGGGAATTTTTCAATGAATTTGTGCGGAATTCAATTTTTAAAACTTATGTATATAGATGATAACCAACGACTTCAAATAAAGAATTAAAATCATAGAGAACTGTACATTTTTTGCACTAATATAAATCATTGCATTAAATTTAATAATGCGGTACATTAATGGAGAAATGTTTATTTGAAATACAGAATAAATGTCAACTGAATGGATGTGTTTAATAAACATAATAAAAACTACTATCCTCTTAAAAATATCATATTAAAATAAAAAATAAATACATTTTTATTGGAAACAAATACTAGGTGTAAAAGAAATTAAACGAAAATACAGTGGCAATACAGTCATAAAATGGAGAATATGTCGATAACCTGAGAGAAAGATCTTAAGATCTACATTTGGCCCTATTAAAGAGGGTGATGTTTGGAGGAGGCGTTACAATTATGAAATGTTTGGAGAAAAGGATATCATAAAATATATATAAAGTCAAAGAGAATTTAATGGCTGTAACACACAGAGAGAATGGACGATGGCACATTTTCAAAGTGACGTGCCAGGGCCAAAAAAAAAAAAAAAAAAAAAAAAAAAAAAAAAGGGGAAAAAAAAAAAAAAAAAAAAAAAAAAGATGGATCGATGAAGTGGAAAAGGATCTCAAGAAAGTCAAGATCACAAATTGGAAAACCAGACCTAGAGATAGACGACTTCGGAATCGTATTGTTAGGGAGGCCATGGTCCAACATGCATTGTAGTGCGGCGGGATTAGTTAGTTAAAGTCATAGAACGACAGAGTAGGAATTTTTCTTGTGGTATTTAAAAATCTTTCAAAATGTCATTTTATTTCATCTCTCTCTTACATCCATATAAGAGTTTCATGATGTTTGTTATACATCATTACTTCGCTTCTACTGCATTAATTTAAAAGGACTATTGCATCGATTGTATTTTAGGCATTGATTTAAAAGAATGCATTACAATACTACAATAATAGATTGCTTTCACGGACGAGGATATGAAATATCAA
Source organism: Caerostris extrusa (assembly GCA_021605095.1). NCBI lineage: Eukaryota > Metazoa > Arthropoda > Arachnida > Araneae > Araneidae > Caerostris > Caerostris extrusa. The sequence goes on along the minus strand of BPLR01019078.1, from coordinate 45,917 downwards.
TCACCCATTTTCAAATACAGAAATGATTCGGGGACTTTGTAAAACTGTTACACCGAAACGTAAATCTTCAGCCCACTTTTATTACTCCGTTTTATAATCTCGAACAATATCTTTAACTTGCAAAGAGAGACGTTAGAGTCACGTTAATAACAACCGAACTATACAATGAATAAAGAGATAACGGTTGTCGTTTAAGATTTTAGAGCTACTTAGGCCCTCCATCTCCATCAACATAAAATAAACAGTTGAAAACATTTGAATATTGTCAAGTATAAATTTACAAATTTTACGCGGCTGTTTAAGAATTATTACTAACTTATGATTCAGTCTTCCGGATTGCCGTATTGTTATGGTTACCAAACAAAGAATTTATTTGAAATATATTTAAGAAAATAAAATAAAGAAGAAACGTTAATAGATTACATAAGAGCAGAATTACGTGTAAACCATTTAGCAGAGGTTATTTGGAGGATAGTAATGTTTTGTAAGGTTTGCAATAGTTTTCAGATTAGATTTAGCCGCATAAGACCAAACCTGGCAAGCGTAGGCTAAAGATAGGGCGAAGAATATACTTTAGACTTAGATATACGCTTATGACGCATGTTGGACTGAAAATTAAAAATCTATTAAAATGTGAACTTGCTTTTTAATGTTAACATTCCATATACGTGTTTTCATGTTAACAATTACATTAATATATGTTCTTATCAATAGCATTGAGAAATTATACAATTTATTAGAAATTTTGGCAACAGCTACGGGGACTATTAATTTAATTTACTTAAATGGTGCATTGCTATAGTCTTTTCTAAACGAAAACAGAAAGAAAATTATTTTCAAAAACTCCCAAAAACACAATTAATACAATCGATTTTTTCGTCTCCAAAAAACGGTTTCATGTTTTTATCCGGATTCATTCCTTTCTACAAATAAAAAAAAACATTTGTTAGATTCGTTTTCGAACGTGCAACGATAAAAAAATAACAATATTTTGGGGGAACTTTTAAATCAGTGGCTCCCAAGCTTACGCATCTTACTGCCCCCTGTTCAGAACAAGAATTAGTCAATGCACCCTTACTTTCTTCTCTTCCTTCTCTATGTTTTCAACACCTCTTATTATTTTCTTTATCAAACGCCTTCTCCTGCTAATTCAATGTACTTCAGGTTACTACCATTCCCTTATATGTTTGGGGTTGTATCGTCCTCTCTGAGAACCAGTGTGTTAATAACATGAACTAAATAGTTAAAAATTGTTTAACCACTTAGAAAACGTTAATAATGCTCATCCTACTTCTTTTCTAAAAGAAGAGTTTGTTCAAATTTTTCCCCACAGAATTCTCTTCAAAAAGTTGGCAGATGAAATCAATATTGTTTTTGGACACAAATTGTGGGCACACATATCCATACATACACAAGAACAACAATAACTAAACTGCTACATTCAAACTGTTAAGCATTTTTTGTATCTTGTATCCACCATTAAGCACCACCATGATGAACTACTTTCACGATCAGAGTTAAAAAAAAAAAAAAATTAAAAAACAACCCAGTAACTTCCAGTTAGAAAAAGACCTACAGGCACAGATATAAAAAAAAACTGCTACACTCCAAGCAATGCTTTTTCAAACTCCATTTTATTCCTATCAGTTTTTTACTTCTTTTGTGTCCCCGTCTAACTTCGACCTGTTGTATACGCAGATATATGCAAGCTGTCAATACAAGCTGCATGATCCACCGAAGAATGATAATAATAACCGTAACAATAACGAAAATGGAAAAAAAAAATAAACCAAAAAAATTGACAAGTTAAAAAAAAAAAAAAAAAGAAAAGTCGTGAAACAAAAAAGAAGCTGGAAAGGGGGAGGGGAAAAAAAAAAAAAAGAAAAAGGAAATGGCGAGAGAGAAAGAAAATATTAATAATAAAGGAAGGAGGAATGGGAAGAAGATAGCAATAAAAGAATAAAGGAGTCGGACAGCACTTAAAATCAGGTTTTAGGCAGAGGATGACAGGTGTTTGGGAAGGGTTTGCGGTATGTCGTTACGCAAAAACGTCTTTACAAAATTTCAGTCATTAGGAAGAAGGCCTTTTTTTTTTTTTTCGAACAATAATTTGGAACATCAGGTGTAGAGAAATAGAATCAGCGAGATGTTTAATGACTGATCACAAAAAATGTTTACTTATATATATATAAAAGAAGAACAGGTGTGGAACTTTCTTTAAAAATTGCAGTAAAAGTAATTTAGGTAATCCCATGGTAGCTAATTCGTTGGAGATAGCATTAAAGAACAATGGCAATTCTTTTACTACACACACACACACACACACACATACACATATATATATATATATATATATATATATATATGGCTGAAAAATGCTACTTTTATTTTGTTTTGCTTATTGTAAAAATATTCTATTATTAAAAAAAAAGTTGCACTCTTCGTTGACTGATAACATAAAAAAAACCACACTTGGTTCATTACCAAATGTGTTGTCGCTAGCGCAGAATAATGAAGTATATTTTGATAGTGCGCAGAATAATGAAGTATATTTTGATAGTGCGCAGAATAATGAAGTTTCGATCTCCGTAGGAGAGACATGGACCACAGTCAAATGAGAAAAAATTAGCACAAATTTGGTAGTCTGCAGAATAATGAAGTTTCGATCTCCACTACATTACTGTCAAATGTGTAGTATCCAGCTCATATTTAATAGTGTGCAAAATAATGAGATTGCGATCTTCACTGGAGACACAGACCACAGTCAAATGCGCAGTAGCTAACACTTTTGATAGTGTGCAGAATAATGAAGTTTCGGTCTCCATAGGAGAGACATGGTCCACAGTCAAATAGCTAGCAGTGCAGTAGCTAGTTCAGTGCAAAATAATGAGGTTTCGATCTCCACTGGAGACATGTCCCGCTATAAATGTGCAGTAGCTCTCTCATGTTTGATAGTGTGTAAAATAATAACGTTTCGATCTCCACTGGAGACATGTCCTGCTGTCAAATGTGTGACAGCTAGCACATGTTTGATAGTGTGCAGGATAATATTTCGATCTCCACTGGAGACATGCACTACTGTCAATAGTGCACCAGCTATCACTAGTTTGATATTGTGGAAAATAATGAGGTTTCGATCTCCACTGGAGACATGGACCTCTGTCGTATTTGCAGTAGACAACATACATTTGATATTGTGGAAAATAATGAGGTTTCGATCTCCACTGGAGACATGGACCTCAGTCGTATTTGCAGTAGACAACATACATTTGATATTGTGGAAAATAATGAGGTTTCGATCTCCACTGGAGACATGGACTTCAGTCGTATTTGCAGTAGACAACATACATTTGATATTGTGGAAAATAATGAGGTTTCGATCTCCACTGGAGACATGGACCTCAGTCGTATTTGCAGTAGACAACATACATTTGATATTGTGGAAAATAATGAGGTTTCGATCTCCACTGGAGACATGGACTTCAGTCGTATTTGCAGTAGACAACATACATTTGATATTGTGGAAAATAATGAGGTTTCGATCTCCACTGGAGACATGGACCTCAGTCGTATTTGCAGTAGACAACATACATTTGATATTGTGGAAAATAATGAGGTTTCGATCTCCACTGGAGACATGGACTTCAGTCGTATTTGCAGTAGACAACATACATTTGATATTGTGGAAAATAATGAGGTTTCGATCTCCACTGGAGACATGGACCTCAGTCGTATTTGCAGTGTTATTGTGGAAAATAATGAGGTTTCGATCTCCACTGGAGACATGGACTTCAGTCGTATTTGCAGTAGTAACATACATTTGATATTGTGGAAAATAATGAGGTTTCGATCTCCACTGGAGACATGGACCTCAGTCGTATTTGTCAACATACATTTGATATTGTGGAAAATAATGAGGTTTCGATCTCCACTGGAGACATGGACTTCAGTCGTATTTGCAGTAGACAACATACATTTGATATTGTGGAAAATAATGAGATTTCGATCTCCACTGGAGACATGGACCTCAGTCGTATTTGCAGTAGACAACATACATTTGATATTGTGGAAAATAATGAGGTTTCGATCTCCACTGGAGACATGGACTTCAGTCGTATTTGCAGTAGACAACATACATTTGATATTGTGGAAAATAATGAGATTTCGATCTCCACTGGAGACATGGACCTCAGTCGTATTTGCAGTAGACAACATACATTTGATATTGTGGAAAATAATGAGATTTCGATCTCCACTGGAGACATGGACCTCAGTCGTATTTGCAGTAGACAACATACATTTGATATTGTGGAAAATAATGAGGTTTCGATTCCACTGGAGACATGGACTTCAGTCGTATTTGCAGTAGACAACATACATTTGATATTGTGGAAAATAATGAGGTTTCGATCTCCACTGGAGACATGGACTTCAGTCGTATTTGCAGTAGACAACATACATTTGATATTGTGGAAAATAATGAGATTTCGATCTCCACTGGAGACATGGACCTCAGTCGTATTTGCAGTAGACAACATACATTTGATATTGTGGAAAATAATGAGGTTTCGATCTCCACTGGAGACATGGACTTCAGTCGTATTTGCAGTAGACAACATACATTTGATATTGTGGAAAATAATGAGGTTTCGATCTCCACTGGAGACATGGACCTCAGTCGTATTTGCAGTAGACAACATACATTTGATATTGTGGAAAATAATGAGGTTTCGATCTCCACTGGAGACATGGACTTCAGTCGTATTTGCAGTAGACAACATACATTTGATATTGTGGAAAATAATGAGGTTTCGATCTCCACTGGAGACATGGACTTCAGTCGTATTTGCAGTAGACAACATACATTTGATATTGTGGAAAATAATGAGATTTCGATCTCCACTGGAGACATGGACCTCAGTCGTATTTGCAGTAGACAACATACATTTGATATTGTGGAAAATAATGAGGTTTCGATCTCCACTGGAGACATGGACTTCAGTCGTATTTGCAGTAGACAACATACATTTGATATTGTGGAAAATAATGAGATTTCGATCTCCACTGGAGACATGGACCTCAGTCGTATTTGCAGTAGACAACATACATTTGATATTGTGGAAAATAATGAGGTTTCGATCTCCACTGGAGACATGGACTTCAGTCGTATTTGCAGTAGACAACATACATTTGATATTGTGGAAAATAATGAGGTTTCGATCTCCACTGGAGACATGGACCTCAGTCGTATTTGCAGTAGACAACATACATTTGATATTGTGGAAAATAATGAGGTTTCGATCTCCACTGGAGACATGGACAACATCAGTCGTGGAAAATTTGCTCCACTAGACAACATACAGACATGGACTTCAGTCGTATTTGATAGACAACATACATTTGATATTGTGAAAATAATGAGGTTTCGATCTCCACTGGAGACATGGACCTCAGTCGTATTTGCAGTAGACAACATACATTTGATATTGTGGAAAATAATGAGGTTTCGATCTCCACTGGAGACATGGACCTCAGTCGTATTTGCAGTAGACAACATACATTTGATATTGTGGAAAATAATGAGATTTCGATCTCCACTGGAGACATGGACCTCAGTCGTATTTGCAGTAGACAACATACATTTGATATTGTGGAAAATAATGAGGTTTCGATCTCCACTGGAGACATGGACCTCAGTCGTATTTGCAGTAGACAACATACATTTGATATTGTGGAAAATAATGAGATTTCGATCTCCACTGGAGACATGGACCTCAGTCGTATTTGCAGTAGACAACATACATTTGATATTGTGGAAAATAATGAGATTTCGATCTCCACTGGTGACATGGACCTCAGTCGTATTTGCAGTAGACAACATACATTTGATATTGTGGAAAATAATGAGATTTCGATCTCCACTGGAGACATGGACCTCAGTCGTATTTGCAGTAGACAACATACATTTGATATTGTGGAAAATAATGAGATTTCGATCTCCACTGGAGACATGGACCTCAGTCGTATTTGCAGTAGACAACATACATTTGATATTGTGGAAAATAATGAGGTTTCGATCTCCACTGGAGACATGGACCTCAGTCGTATTTGCAGTAGACAACATACATTTGATATTGTGGAAAATAATGAGGTTTCGATCTCCACTGGAGACATGGACCTCAGTCGTATTTGCAGTAGACAACATACATTTGATATTGTGGAAAATAATGAGGTTTCGATCTCCACTGGAGACATGGACCTCTGTCGTATTTGCAGTAGACAACATACATTTGATATTGTGGAAAATAATGAGGTTTCGATCTCCACTGGAGACATGGACCTCTGTCGTATTTGCAGTAGACAACATACATTTGATATTGTGGAAAATAATGAGGTTTCGATCTCCACTGGAGACATGGACCTCAGTCGTATTTGCAGTAGACAACATACATTTGATATTGTGGAAAATAATGAGGTTTCGATCTCCACTGGAGACATGGACCTCTGTCGTATTTGCAGTAGACAACATACATTTGATATTGTGGAAAATAATGAGGTTTCGATCTCCACTGGAGACATGGACCTCAGTCGTATTTGCAGTAGACAACATACATTTGATATTGTGGAAAATAATGAGGTTTCGATCTCCACTGGAGACATGGACCTCAGTCGTATTTGCAGTAGACAACATACATTTGATATTGTGGAAAATAATGAGGTTTCGATCTCCACTGGAGACATGGACCTCAGTCGTATTTGCAGTAGACAACATACATTTGATATTGTGGAAAATAATGAGGTTTCGATCTCCACTGGAGACATGGACCTCAGTCGTATTTGCAGTAGACAACATACATTTGATATTGTGGAAAATAATGAGGTTTCGATCTCCACTGGAGACATGGACCTCAGTCGTATTTGCAGTAGACAACATACATTTGATATTGTGGAAAATAATGAGGTTTCGATCTCCACTGGAGACATGGACCTCTGTCGTATTTGCAGTAGACAACATACATTTGATATTGTGGAAAATAATGAGGTTTCGATCTCCACTGGAGACATGGACCTCAGTCGTATTTGCAGTAGACAACATACATTTGATATTGTGGAAAATAATGAGGTTTCGATCTCCACTGGAGACATGGACTTCAGTCGTATTTGCAGTAGACAACATACATTTGATATTGTGGAAAATAATGAGGTTTCGATCTCCACTGGAGACATGGACCTCAGTCGTATTTGCAGTAGACAACATACATTTGATATTGTGGAAAATAATGAGGTTTCGATCTCCACTGGAGACATGGACCTCAGTCGTATTTGTAGTAGACAACATACATTTGATATTGTGCAGAATAATGAGGTTTCGATCTCCACTGGAGACATGGACCTCAGTCGTATTTGCAGTAGACAACATACATTTGATAATGTGCAAAATAATGAGGTTTTGATCTCCACTGGCGACGCACCATTACCAAATGTGCAGTAGCTAGAGCACGTTTGATAGTGTATGAAATAATGAGATCTCCATTAGATTTTCGATCTCCGCTAGAGAAATCCAACACTTTCAAATGTACACTTGCTAGCTCATGTTAGATAGTGTGCAGAATAATGAGATTTCGATCTCCACAGGGGAGGTACGGACCACAGTCAAATGTTCAGTAGCTGAAACACATTTGACAGTGTGCAGAGGAATAGGATTGCGATTTCCATTGATACATGAAACTCATAAAAAGCGATTCATGCAAAATCAAAGCTGCTGTTCCGAAAATGATATCAGTGATAAACCTTGTGCTCTAAGCACTGAATTGAAAAAAAAAAAAAGTTGGAATTTTTATTTTTCTTTGCTATTAAAGGTAACCTATATTTTTGTAGCAGCTATTTAATTGTACGAAATAAATTATTTTTCTAAAATGCTATTTAATTTGTTAATGGAAGAACCGTATATTTAAAGTAATTTAATTAAACCGCTATTATAAGTTTATTCTATCAACTTTAGATCATAAAAAAAATTTTCATCAATAAATTTCTCTTTTTAACTTTAGTTGTTTTATTTAAAATATGAAATTTTAAGTTAATTCATTTACATGCTGTTTGACTGTGACAAAAATAATCGCTATAAAATGTTTTCACTATCACAAAAGGGACAAACAAATCACTATAAATAATTCGTGTCTTATTGGTAACCAGCGCAGCAAGTATGCAAGAATGGTCAGGTTCGAACTCAACTCAGGCACCTTTTGTAGTCACTGATTTCAACCACCAGGAAATTCGCTGGTGATTGTGGTAGTAAGTGTAAACTGCCTCGCATCCATAGTCAGGTAGCTGGTCCCGATTTCCGATTTTTTCCCTATACCAATACCACATGTGAAACAGATACAATGCCGGCTTCAGGTTCGATGGCGCCCTAGGCCCAAGTTAATTTGTCGCCCTCATATACACTGAAGTGACAAAAGTCATGGGATACCTCTTAATATCGTGTCGGCCCTCCTTTCGAACGGCGAAGTGCAGCAACTCGACGTGGCATGGACTCAACAAGTCGTTGGAAGTCTTCTGCAGGAATATTGAGCCATGTTGTCTCGATAGACGTCCATAATTGTGAAAGCGTTGATGGTGCAGGATTTTGGGCATGAACAGACCTCTCGATGATGTCCCATAAATGCTCGATGGGATTTATGTCGGGCGATCTAGGTGGCCAGATCATTCATTGGAATTGTCCAGAACGTTCTTCAAACCAATCGCGAACAGTTGTGGCCCGGTGACATGGCGCATTGTCATCCATAAAAATCCCATCGTTGTTTGGGTACGTGAAGTCCATGAATGGCTGCAAGTGATCTCCAAGTAGCTGAACATAAGCATTTCCAGTCAATGTTCGGTCCAGTCGCACCAGAGGACCAAGTCCATGTCATGAAAACAGCCCACACCATTACGGAGCCACCACCAGTTTGAACAGTGCCTTGCTGACAGTTTGGGTCCATGGCTTCATGGGGTCTGGGCCACACTCGAACCCTACCATCAGCTCTTACCAACTGAAATCGTGACTCATCGGACCAGGCCACGGTTTTCCATTCATCTAGGGACCAACCGATATGCTCACGTGCCCACGAGAGTCGCTGCAAGCGATGTCGTTCTGTCAGTTAAAGGCACTCGAGTCGGTCTTCTGCTGGAATAGCCGAAGAAAGCCAAATTTCTCCGCACAGTTCTAACAGACAAGTCCCTTGTACGTCCCACATTGATTTCTGCGGTTATTTGACGCAGTGTTGCTTGTCTGTTAGAATTTACGACTCTTTGCAGACGTCGCCGGTCTCGGTCGTTAAGTGCAGGCGGTCGACCACTGCGCTGTCCATGGTGGGATGTTATGCCTGAAATTTCATACTCTCGGCACACTCTTGACACAGTGGATCTGGGAATGTTGAATTCCCTAACGATTTCCGAAATGGCCTGACCCATGCGTCTAGCTCCAACTAACATTCCGCGTTCAAAGTCTATTAATTCCCGTCGTGCGGTCACCATCACGTCAAAACCTCTTCACATGAATAACTTGAACAGAAATGAAAGCTCTGCGAAAGCACTGCGCATTTATACCTGTTCTACGCGATGCTACTGCCATCTGAAAATTTGCATATTGCTATCCCATGACTTTTTGTCACTTCAGTGTATAATAATAATGGATTCGAATTAAATTTGAACACTTAAACTGGAGGAAATTTAGATTTTTTAAGAAAAATTTATGAAAAATCTAACGTCAATAGATAAATGTTATACTTAACGAAATTTTTTTAGTACCTATTTGATGGACATTTTAAATTTTACTACTTACACGATTAATTATTTAAAAATAATTCTATCCTTTTAAATATTGACATCTTGAGGTTAAAAAAGGTTGTCGAAGCAAGAAAGAAGCATTAAAATTCGGTTTTACAGTCGATTAAAAACAAAATCGATTTCAAACTTTTTGCCGTCTCGAAAGTTTTGGCACCCTAAAAATTGGGCGCTCTAGATCCGGGCCTCCGGGGCCTAAGTCTAAATTCGTCGCTGAACCTGTAATGATTTTCCAAGATATCAAAAAGGCAATATCTCTTCTTGTGTCGCTCATTGGGGGATTGTTTGTGCCCTGCATCAGAAGAACATGTGATCCACCAATTAAAATAAAAAAGAAATTAGATCATCGTGGCACATTTTATTGCAAGTGGCGTGATTTTTGACCCAGTCTGTTAATGACAAAGTGTAGAGCAATGACAGTTAGCCTATTTGCAGCTTTTCCTTTTCTTTTTAGGGCAATGTCAGACTTACTCGGAGCTGCAATTTCTTCCTGTAAGCCAATAAGTTTATAAACTTGATTTGATCATGCTGTGGACAGAGCAAAGAATAGTAATAAAACAAAGAGAGTCAGAGGCCTTTTGAGTTTGGGGCAAACATAATCGTCACGACAGTACACATCTCACGTGATTTTTACAGTTGTCCCTGTCAGGGAGTGACATAATGGCTGGCCACATTCCTGGTCGCTTTGTTTTGTGCTACAGAGGAAAAATGAGCTTATACTGTACTATAGAATATGCTGTACTCCTTCAGAACTAATTTTAGGCGTGTATTTTAGAATTTTGCAATTTAACATAAGGGGCGATAGCTTGACAATTTTGTCACCAATCTTTGCTGTTGGTCATTACCGCTCTATGCTGTTAGGCACAGGGTCATACAACTGTTTTCAAAAGAAATTATTCGTTTTTTAGCTGTAAATAAATGTAAATTGAATTTTTTAAACATTTAGAAAGACAGTTTTATTTGTCTGTAGGTGAACATCGGTGTCCTCTTGCATATGCTATTCCCAGCCTACTGACCAATGAAGGGAGGGTTTGCCTTTATGTAGGATTTAACAGCCGTGCATTTGGTTAGCTTATCAGATCTCCCGCGCAATGGAATTTTAGTCTGGTTATTAAAGAATTGTGACATTAAATAAAGAGTTTCTTATCTCTCCGTTATGAACGCAATAGAGGACTGAATAGCTGTCACACAATTTAGTCTCACAAACTTCCAAATGTTTGAAATGTTCAAAAATATTCCTTTCCCATGCAAGGTGGTCCTTTTTTCAATGTCACTCATAAAACAATCTAGGTCAGGGGTCGGCAACCTTTTGAGTCGGAAGAGCCAAAAATTACAATTTACCAAATTTTAAAGTTTTTAAAGAGCCACAATTTTTTTCTTGCCAACAATAAATAGTACTCATAAATATATCTTCCCCTCTAGTGTGTCCCATGTAAGTTCTTCTTTTGGACCTTGGGAAGACATATACCTGACAAAAAGGGCAATTTGTGCCGTGTCTTTTATGTCGCAAGACTCATCTATAGCAAGTGATAAGGCAAGTTGAATAGCTTCCACCTGCAAATATGTTATATTTGAAGACATTTTAGCCATACTATCTTGTACTGTTTTAGCGGGTAGTGGCAAATCTTTGATTTTTTTTTTCAAGATTTCTGGTTTGTTTTTGAAATCACGAAACAGTTTTTCATCATCCGACATCATAGAAACATTCGACGACGGCGTCATTCGAAAGCTTCCGATGGGCTGACGACAGTGACGACGGGGGAGGGGCGGTGAAAAGCGAATACAAGGGGCTGAGAGATAGAATCGGTGCCTAATCCTCGTTAATCGATTCAGAACGATTTTTAAATGTTTTTTTTTTTTTTTTTGATAAAAATAAATAATATTTGCGTATGGAACTAAAGAGCCGCATGTGGCTCGCGAGCCGCAGGTTGCCGACCCCTGATCTAGGTCCATCGATTTTTTTATGAAGCTCACAATAAGAAAAATGGAGAAAAGGAAAACGATATAAACTTTACTCGCAGAAGGCAACTGAATAATCATTGGTGCACGCGAGTAAACCTGAACGTGTACGCTCTATTCACGGAAAGCTTCTCACTCTCGAAATAGAAAGAGTTGCATCTATTGAGTTGCCGCAAGTTGATAATCACCATAGTCTGCATTGAAAACAATATATTTCACTCTTGTAATTAAATATTTTCTCTTACAAAATTATCCGCGGGCAGGAAAAATCCGGAAATAGTCCCTGACAGCCTGACTAATCGTCGGTGGGAGCCACTTACACCCTCTCTTACAGTCACTCTCGAGCCTCTTAAAGCAGTGATGTCAGTGGAGTCGAACCAGAGTCCTCCTACACGCCAGCTGCGCACGTTATCACTGGGTTCACAAGTCAGATTGGTGCGATTTTTTGGCTATAAAAACCCTATTTATATTGTAAATAGAGATGATTTATCGGTTGTAATTGCATATTGCTCTTTGCAGTATGCAAGTGTTAAGATTTGTTTCCATCAAATACTGAAATCTAACGGCATTGAACAAGGCTTTAGGGAGAGATTGAAGATTTTAGGGATTGAGTGCGATTTTAGCATCCGATAGAAACCCACTTTTATTCATAATACATAAATCAGTAAAATAAAAAAAATAAAAGTTAAGAAAGAAATTATTTATTTATTACTTTTATTTATTTTATTATTTTTATTTATTTTATTATTTATATTTATTTTATTATGCATTTTTTTAAATTACGAAAGAAATATAAAAAGAAAAATATGAAACAAAATACTTGAAACTGAAATTAATAAAAAGAGAGAATTAAGTTTAAAAAGACGAGAAAACTTTTAAGAAAAAAACTTGCTGCATAAATACGTAAATGGTATTATAATACAAAATAAAAATAGAAGAGTTGAGGTCAAGTTGAAACAAATCAATTGAAGAAAGGATATTGCAACTCAGCAGAGAAACTGCTTGGAAATTCAGAAGGGATGATATCATGTCATTAATGAATAACATTTAAAACAGCGCGAGGTCTTTTTCTATTTTTGAAATGAGTAATTTTTCTATTTTCGTAATCGTAATTGCTGAGATCATTTAAAACAGAGTTATTTATAATGGGAAGCCAGGCATAAAAATTTTTTTGGGATTTTATATACAAATAATTTAAAGCTTGGGTGGGCAAGAGCATGTCTGATATCTTCATTTCGAAAAAAAAAAAAAAATTCTAATCTAATTATTTTATTTTCTAATCGTTGAATGATTTCGAAATTTGAAAGGGCAGTAGATTCCCAAACATGACTTGCATAGGCATTTATTAAATGCAAATAGGCAAGATAAATGAGATATTTTTTTTTTTTTTTGCAGAGACATAGTAGAATTTCTACAAATTAGTGGATAAAGTACGCGAATGTAAGTATTAAATTTTTCTCTAAGAAAGTTAATGTGAGGTGTATAAGTCAATTTACGATCTACAATTACCTCGAGATATTTAGACTGTCCATCCCGGTTAATTGGACTATTATAAATCTCGATAGAATTACGGTTAAAAACCCATCAAACCAAAGTTGTTAGTTTGAAAGCAGTAAATATATACCAATAAAAATCTAGATTTTCGATAAAATTTTGAATAAGTAATCGAAATTCTAGCTATATTTAATACAGTCCCAAAGGCGTCGGAAAAATAGGCTATTAATTTTTGAAAGAAAAACACTTAGAAAAAATTTTGGTACTGTTAAGCAAAACAATGTCTACAGAATACAATATAACCATGAAATTCACAACAAATTCAATGAACCTGGTATTGTAAAAGTTATAAAAGCAAGTCGATAATTAGATGGCTGGGATACATTTCAGATATAACGATTCAAATCTAATTAATAAATACTTTTTCAACAACTGAAGGCACCCGAAGAAGAGGAAGGCCTCCCACAAGATGGGTTGATTCAGTCGAAAGAGATCTACCGTGTCTGGAAGTCAACAGATGGCGATCTGCTACTGTACCCAAAAAGTAAAACCAATTATTATTTTTTTTTCAAAAACTCTTTATTTATTCTTCCAAATTTATTTCATCGCCTTCAAAGTAAACCCCTCCGGACACAATGCACTTATGCCAAACTTTTCTTCCAATCCTCAACGCATGCTAAAAAGTCATCGGCAGGGATGGCCTTCAAAGAGCGCGCCGATTCACGTTGAATCTCTTCAGTCCACTCAAAACGGTGTCCCCGGAGTGGTCTTTTGAGTTTAGGGAACAGCCAGAAGTCGCACGGTGTGAACACGGGAGTTGTCGAGCGAAAAAAGTCATGAAGAATCATTGCAGTGTGAGCTGGCGCATTCGGTGTTTTCGGTACCTATCGAGATTGGACGCGTTTGAGGCTCAAAATGGAATTGACCGATCCTTTTAAAATTCCAACATCATCAGCAAGGTCTCTAATTGTAAATCGACGGTTTGCAAGCACCAAATCTTTAATTTTTTGGACATGAGCTTCGTCGGTTGAGGTGGACGATCGACCAGAAGGCACTTCGTCTTCATCGCGTTCTCTGCCTTCTTTGAACTGTTTATACCACTTCTAAGCCTTTCTTTCCAACCACCGAATGCCTTCTGCAGCATTCTATACGTTTCCGCAAACAAGATTGAATGCAAGTTCTTTGCTCAATGAATTCAGACATTTCAAAAATCGCCGGAATCTGTTTTAGCGTCTCTCAAAGTCAAGCATAACTCAAGCACTAACGAATATTTCGACGTGAAATTTCACACAGACGTCAAGCACAGTGCCAGCCACCTAAAAAAAAGAAGGGGAAAAAATGAAATTCCATAAGCCCCGGGAATTTTAAATTGAAAATGAGTCTTACTTTTTGGACACAGTAGTATTGCCCCGGACAAAGTCAGATGGAAGAAGCTCATGGAGACTGTCTTGGCCTGTAACAAGCTGTAGTGCTGACGAAGAAGTAAAGACGTCGTAGCGATCTAATGGATTAGTATCCTTAGTTTCATAATTGAGAGAATTTGATTCAAAATCCACACCGGAATTTTCCATGTGTACGGCGGGAATGGACAAGATAAATAAGTAATTCAGATAGTCCTTTTGTTGACTTGAAAAGGAAGAAAAAGTCCATTAAATTCTACACCTGAGATGTTTGAAACTAACACCAAATGTAAATTGTGATGGCAGAACGTGAGTGAATAGTGAAGCACTTTCATCCACCCATGAGATGTTCCTTGGTAAAGCTGATTCCGCTGTATAACAATTAATTATGTGCCCTTTTAAAATGTTCCGAATCCCTTTAATTATTATAATCAGCATATTTGATGAAACTCGTTGAATATTTATGGGTTGTAATACACCCTAGGTTATAATATATGGGTTGTAATGCATTACTTCTGAGAGAGCATGTAGAGGTAACTGCTCCACAATTGCGTGTCGTATGTGATAAATCCCGAAAAACTCCCTCCAAGCAACCTAAGTGTCTATGAAAAATGCTTTTATACATGTCACAATCGTAATCGAGTCTCCTCATTTCTGGAAGCAGTGATTGCAATGGACACCACCAGCAGATTCAAACATAAGTTTTCATGTTACAGTGGCAGTAATTTTGAAACACAGTGTCTACAACAATGACGCCTGCTGATTGACCGTCAAACTTCATGTTCACCAGCAACACACATTAAATCTGTAGACCGGAATGTCCTTCCCTGAGTTCAAAGAAGATGTTCGCACTCTCGAGGCGCCATTCCTGGATGATTCCCATCGAATCTCCTCATTTATAAAAGTAATGACAGCCACCGGTGCCATAAGCGATTTTAAACATTTTTTTTCGACTTGACCCTTTTGCACGCTAGGTGTAACTCATCAACATTGGGCAACGGGTATAATGTATGCATTTGGAATTTTTTCTGCTTTTATTTTTTAATGATCATTTAATTCGGCAAGGAAATAATTGTGTATAACTTTAATATTTTTAGTAAAGTTTTGTTACATTTACAATAAGCTGTTATTTTTATTGAGTTATAAAACAGTTAAGTTCATCCGTTTAGCGACAAAACAGGACTGACAATGCAGATCTGCATATTTTCTTAATCATGTTTATAATTTCAGTCGAATAATTTTGTTTATTATCATGTGTGAACATGAGGCTATAAAATAAAAATAAGTAAGAGTGTAAATTATTTTTAAAACAGATTAATCTTTCCTCACAACACGAAAAACTTCCATTTAAAATTTGTTATTTAAAATAAACGCTGATTTTCACGTGATTTTATTTTTAAAACTGGTATGAAATACGTGTTGCTAAATTTAACAATCGATCCACATCGAGTCACGTGCTCTGTAGTCCATCTTAAATTGTCTGGCTTTGAAAATATAAACAGATTAGTATTTCCAATATCCTTAAAATAGTGTCATAAGATCAGTTTATGTTTATGAAAGTCAATTTAACCTGCATTTAACGGCCTTTTCTGCTTGAGTTGGGCAGTGCTTTTTGTGGCATGGGAACAATTGCTTCTTTTTAAAGTTTTAGAGTTATTAAAATGCGTTATTGAATTGGATAGTTTTTGTGGGGATTTGACATTTTAGGTTTCCGATTTCGCCAAGTCTTTTCTCCGCGCCAAATGGAATCGTCAAAACCGCAGTGGCCATTTTGTTTGTTTCGCAGGGTATTTGACGAAAACAACAAAGGGGGAGGAAAATCGCCAAGTAGTAATCAAGCGGAACCCAAAAAAGTGCAGAACTCCCGTTCTTGTAGTATTCTGACCATTGCTTCTTAAATTTCTTGGGTTATTGAACTTTGGTACACTCCTATATACATCCTTCCAATAGTGCGTTCACACATGATTAATTTCGAAATATTCGTGAAAGGATTTCAGGTTTTTTCTTAAATTTTAATTTTATTCTTTCTTTTTTTTTCTTCTTTTTTTTTTTATGCTCAGATGGAATGTGTTTAATGTATTTATCGCAGCTGTATTAATGTCATTTAACTGGTACTATTTATAGATGTATCAGTTGATTAAACTCGACACTGTAAACTGTCAAAATTTAATACATTAGACTCGAATTTTGTCACTCGAAGTTGTTGATGTCAAATTACAGATTGTTGTGTCTAACCCTCAGTGTTCTGTAGCGTGGGACAGACATCCTATGTGTAGTCTACTCATGAATGACAGCTTCTGTTGTGATGGAGCATCCGTAGGTAGAAGTAGGGCTTGGCGGAAGAATTAAGGCAGTACCTTTTAGGAGGAGGTGCCCGCGTTTGCGCATCGTAGGAGGGATTACCTGTGAAACTCCCAACAGGTAGTCTGACTAACTAGGCAAGAGGCTGAACATCCAAAACTCCATTAAGTTTCCTCGTTTTTGAAACAGCCTACAACAATGCAGCCAAAGGTTTGAACCTCAGCTATAATGCTTAGCAGCGGAGCACGATGCCACTCAAATTACGATGCCACTCAACTTATATGTAAAAAGAGGCAATAATAATTTGCTATTATTGTGACATTGTTTACAATTACATTGTTGAAATTAAAAACCAACATTTTCTATGTATGTTTACTAGATATGAAATATACAATTGAATTTTTCTTCTTTTACAAATAAATATAAACAAATATAAACAAGTTAAACGAGTACAAATAGGGTTTAAGAACAAATATGAAAAATATTTTTAAAATGATCTTTAGAAATACTAGAGAGAATAGAAAAAAGATTGCAGACGATTTCTTTTCTTTTTCAGTGGAAACAATTTTAAAATATCCTCTATATTGGGAAGGTCGAAGAAAGAAAAATCTAGAAATCTAGAAACGACTTGACATGGAAATAACATTTTGTTTCTTTTTTTTTTTTAATATGGTATAGACAAAAAATTAAAAAAATCTATATCCGGTAGATAGAATTTTATCACTTAAGTGAAATAAATAAAGACCTAAAATTTCTATCGCTTTGAGCTTAAATTGCTATTTAAAGTTTGACAATCTAATTCAGCTAATTTTTTAAAGTTGGATTCATAATTTTAATTTAATTGTATTTGCAATCATTTTCTAAATATAAAATAATAAAACATGTAACTTAATAGGAATATTATTTTCAACATCAAAAATTAAAAATATCGATCAGAAATTATTTGAAAAACTTAAAATTAAAAATGACTACGGCGATAGGTTATATGAAACAAATAATAATAATAATAATAATATTAATAATAAAAGAAGCAAAAAAAATTTAGCCAAAGAAGTTTTTAAATTCCCATGCGACAAGTAAAAATAGTGTTGAATATTAAAATATTATTTATTTTGCGTTGAACTTTATTAAATATGTATGTTGTAATTAATTAAAAAGAAAATTGTCATACAACATTCTAATAACAATAAAACATTCGAGTTTGTAAAAAAAAAAAAAAATCTATTTAAAAAAAAAAAAAAACAAAAAAAAAACTGTATTTTATTTCCTTATTGACAACGTAATATTGCAATTTCCTGTTATTTCTTTTGAATATTATGTAAATAGCATAGAGTACTAATGCGGTTTAACAAATACATGAAGCGTCAGGCAGATATAATCAATTTGGGCAAATATAATCCTCATGTGATCATACACTTCACGGGACTTTTGCATTGCATTTTTAACATATGCGATGAGAGCTTGTCGATTTTGTCTCTTGGTCTTTACTGTTGGCTATTACTACTGTATGTTGTTGGCGTGAAGGGAAAAAAAAAGGCCTACTATTACACAACCACTTTCAAAATAAGTTATTGTTTCTTTAGCTGTAAATAAATGTACATTTAATTTTTTTATTTATCTGGCATCTGTCTTCTACACTGGTGTGCAAAACTTAAGTAACAGGTGGTTTTTTTGCCATAACTCCACGAGAAATCATCTGAGAGACATGACATTCAGAAATAAGGGAGAGTATTATGTACGTAAAGGATGACGAAAGCATCGGCGCTGAAAAAGGAATACAATGCATACGGTATGGAATCAAACAAAAACAAACTTTATTGAACGCATAGTATCGTGATTTATGATTGTCGATCCAAGAGGAAGAACAACAAGCAGATGTTCCTTATTATGGGATGTGCCCTCCCCTCACTGCAATGGTTGCTTCGCAGTCTCCGCATACCCAGAACCAGCTGGTGCAACATTTCTTGTGATAGGAGTGCCCATTCCTCAAACAGCACCTGTTTGAGTTGTTGGATGTTCTCCGGAGGATGTAAGCGTGCTGCAATGCGTCTCCCAAAGCATCCCACACATGTTCGATGGGATTTAAATCTGGGGAGTACGTTGGCCAATCCATTCGAGTGATATCTTCACTTTCCAGTAGCTTCTCAATAGCAAGAGTCCGATGTGGCGTGCATTGTCATCTATACAAATGAAGTCTGGGCCAATGGCACCTCAGAACAGACGCACATGGGGAAGGAGTACCTCCTCACAATAGCGATCCCCGGTTGCAGACCCTCTGTCGAAAACGTGCAGCTTAGTTCGCCAGTTCAGCAAAATGCCTCCCCAGACAAGAACTCCAGAACCATCATAACGGTGCCTTTCCTTGAGGTTTCTGGGATTTAACCGGATCCCGACCTCTCCAAATCAAAACGCGTCGAGAATCGCTTCTGGTACAGAACCGACTCTCATCCGTCAAGAGGACAAGACTCCATTGATCAGTTGTCCAGTTTTTGTGCTCTCTACACCACTGTAAACGGTGGAGTCGGTGGCCAACTTTCAACGGGAGGCAGCGTTCAGGACGGCGAGCGAATAGGCCCACTTTGTACACACTGTCCACAGTAAACCGCGACACTTGTCGCCCCGTTGCTGTACAGAGTTGCTGAGCAATGGCGCTTGCTGACTGTTGTCGGCCGCTTTTCGCCTGCAGGACGATATATCGGTCATCCCCTGCAGTTGTCTTCCTCGGGCGGCCACCACCAACCTTTCTAACAGCTGTACCTGTGGTTTGGTACGCTTTCAAGCGCGAAACGACACTTTTGTTGATTTCGAACTCTGCAGCTACACTGGTGACAGTCCTCCAGCTTTCCGATCCTTCTTCCACGTGTGAAGTCGTCCAGGTGATTTCTTCTAGCCATATTTTACACACTGACTCACTGGCACTTGCAGCGAATATGTTGAATTGCGTCTCCGCCCTTCCTTTTATTCTACTGTTGAGCTGCGCGCACATCACACGTATCACACGTTGCATCACGCGCTTACATCACACGTTTTGCGTACGCTCACATCGCCTCCGACGTTTCGTTCCTGATATTTGCATACGCATGACGTTTCTACTGACTTACGTGTTCATTGTACTGATCTCCAGACCTCCTTTTCTGCAATTTCATGGCTATCTGCTAAATGTTTACATTGTTGCTTAAGTTTTGCACACCAGTGTATTAATAATTTTATTTGTGTTATATTTTCTCTCAAATTGATTAAAAAAATAAAATATTCATTTATATGAACTTTTTGTGTTATACACTGCGTAAAAAAAATAGAAGGACAGTGTTTTTTTTTGCCAATTAATATCTCCTATTTTCTCCTAACTACCAGATATTTATGCAGATTTAGTTTAATGACCCTTTTTTTTCATTTTAGGCAAAAATTAAACATCTACCACTAATATTAATAATAAAATTAGTATATATAATTTCCGATGCGTAAAAAAGTAGAAGGACACTTGCTAATATATTTAATTTAGTGAGTTGTTCTTTAGTTAAATAGTGATTTTGTACTTTGTTTTATCCTTTTCTGTCAAAAAAATCTGATTTGTTTAAAAGTTAAGCTGTTTCTCCGTTCTCTGAAATTCCTAAAGGAATAACTTTGAACGATTTTCAAAAAGGTCAAATTTCCGCATATCAAAATTATGGTAAAGGTGTCAGAGAGATTGCTCAATTGTTGCAGGTGAGCCCAATACAGTTTCAAACTTTATCAGAAATCCTTATAAAAATGGAAAGAAAAAGAAGACTAGTAGACCGAAAAAGTTAACACCACATGATGAAAGAAAACTTGTTCGTGTGCTTAAGAAGAACAAAGGAAGTGTTTCAAAGGCAAGAAATAAAGCAGGACTTAATCATGTGACGAAACAAACAGTTTACAACTATATTAAAAGATCTAAAAAAATCCATTTTCAAAAAACGGAAACATCATCCTAAGTAGTCACGTCATCCCTAAGTAGACACGGTATTCATAACCGTTTAGCGTGGGCTAAGGAGCACATGTCCTGGACTACAGAATGGACTTCTGTGATATTTTCCGATGAAAAGAAATTTAACTTAGACGGTCCAGACGGATATCAGCACTACTGGCATTGTCTGGGGAATGAAGACGAATACTATTCAACACGACAAATGGGAGGAGGGAGTTTAATGGTTTGGTTGGCTGTTGGATACGGAGGAAGGACAAGTCTGGTTTTCTTACATGGTAGGCAAAAACATACAGACTACATTCAAGTGCTGAATTCCGAGCTTCTTCCTTATGGCTTTGACTTGGGGGTGAAGAGTGGAAGTTTCAACAAGACGGAGCTTCCATTCACACCGCGACTGGAGTCAAAAATTGGTTCCTAATAAATGATGTGGATGTTTCACCATGGCCAGCCAAAAGTCCTGCTGACCTTAATATAGTGGAAAACATCTGGGCAATGCTAGTTCGTCGAGTTTATGCTGATGGAAGGCAATTTGATTCGCTAACTCAACTTCGAGAAGCATTGAATGACTCGTGGGACAACTTTTGTCAAACAGATGTTCAATCTCTATACAATTCACTTCCAAACAGAATATTTGAAGTTATAAAGGCCAATGGGAAGAACATACCTTATTAAAATCACTATTTTTTCATTCATTATAATGCTGTCCCTCTAATTTGTCTCGCTAGTTTCAAAAAAGTGAAACTATTTTTGTTGCCATTAATATTCTATGTTTGAATATCATAATTCTGATGTTAAAATTGTATTTTTAAAATATTTGTAAAATGTTTCTAATAAAAAATTTTAGTAAAAATAAAATATTTTTCGGTTATTGTTACAAAATAAAGTGTCCTTCTACTTTTTTTACGTAGCGTATTATACTTCATATAAAATTATCAGAGTTATAAACTCAATAAATAATTCCTTGTATCTATTTATCTTGAGTAAGTACATAGTTAAACAAATGCATGACTTGAGGTGAAGAATGTCAGGCATTTCTCAGAATGTTCAGAATCGCTTCGTAACATGCTTACGTTTTTAAATAAATGAGTGCAATATA
Organism: Caerostris extrusa; assembly: GCA_021605095.1. Lineage (NCBI taxonomy): Eukaryota > Metazoa > Arthropoda > Arachnida > Araneae > Araneidae > Caerostris > Caerostris extrusa. The sequence goes on along the minus strand of BPLR01019078.1, from coordinate 23,893 downwards.
AAAAATAAGCCATACAGCACCGACTCTAGTACAAAAATAGGAAACATGCTTACCCCAACTTTCAATAGAAAGCTTTTATTACTTTAGAATAAGAAAGAATTTTTTTATTAAAGCTCTATTTTATTACTCTATGGTAAATAGTATTTAATTTACTTAACTACAGAAGGGGCCTGATGGCCGAATGGCTAGCGCTCTGGCGTTCGGTACCACAGGTATCGGGTTAAAACCCGGCTTTGTCCATGGGTGTTGTAGTGGTTCGGAATCCACTTTAAACTGTAGGTCCCGGTCCTAATAGGATCGTAGAGCGCTGCGGGGGCATTGTTGCTCCGCGTCCGTGGCTTACCATCAAGTTACACGCGCCCCCTGGGTAATGCAAAGTGAGTAACATCGCTGTAGCCCTTATGGCGAAAGATCACGGTCTATTTACCAGCTGCATTAGAAGAAAAACTTAATTACAGATGAATGCATAGAATTACACGCAATCAAAGGATGACATCCTAATACCCAAAAAGTAAAAGAAGATTAATACAACCCACTGCATCCCTGCCGGGAATCGAACACGGGACCTTAGGATTAGAAGTCCACTGCGCTACAGGGACTATATATCGCAGCGAGAGTTTTTAGTACATAAATATCAGATCTTTATTCGAAAAGTTAGAAATACATACAGGTATTACATTGATGGGTATAAGAAAGATAAAAATTGTCAGCATGATAGGAGGAAGGAGTAGCATGGTTTCCCCCCTAAGTTACCGTATGTGTTGTATTTTGTAAACCTCCTAATAATCAGTAGCAGATTTACCTGATGCGTCGTTTAAAAATTTTAAATACATTTTTTATAACACACTGACGGAAATTCATGTATAGAGAAATAATTTGTCTATTATCAAAAAAAAAAAAAAAAAAAAATTTTTTATTAGAAAGGTTTAAATGATAGATTATGTATACTAAAAATGGGAGAACTTCTTAAATAACGATGACTAATAGTGAGAAATTTCGAAACAGGATCAATGTAAAAGGGAATACCTACACAATTTTGACTGATCTTACAACAAACAAACCATCAACAAGCACGCAAAATAACGAACAGCTTGGAAAGAATGGTAATGCTGGCCTCTCAAATGAGCTTTTGAAAACAATGTCCTACGTAAAACTGCACGTATTACCGCTGCTATGAGTCTCCAAAGTGAAGTATGGCTAAACCGATCATTTGCAAGTGCGTGATCTAGATTCGGTAAGCACGGCAATGAATGCAATCTTACTAATTGGGTTCTAGATACATGTGCGAAGCAATGACGACAATTCAAACTAATTAGAGTTGTAACTTCCAAATGCCTTGCCAGAGGTCTGCCAACCAGATTTTTCAATGTTACTAAATGAATACAATCATATTGCTTATGTTAAATTCGAATTAAAAATGTATATTTGCAATTTAATTTAAATGTATGCATAGGTTATTGTCGTTATTTGTTGTTGCTTATCCCACTTGGTAGACACCTAGACTAAGTCCACGAACCTGGGGCAGCTTCTGTTGTGATGGAGCCCCGTAGGTAGGAGCCCCGAACCACTACAAACATCCATGGCACCGCCAAGACTTGAGCCCTAAACCTACGGAATGGAGCGCCAGAGTGCTAGACACTCGAGCGTAGTATTTAAAATAAATAAGCAGATAATAGAATAAATAATAATATAGTTTGAAAATTTTATCAACGATATTCTTTTAAAACCAAGTATTGAAAAGAATTCAAAATTTACCAAAAATAACAATGATAATTTAAACAGAGGAAGAACTTCAACTTCTTTCCTTTTTAATTTACCTCAAATTCTACGGCTTAAAGTGGTTTCCGAGCCATCCATGGCACCGCCGAGACTCGAACCCGAAACCTAGGGCGCCGAGCGCCAGAGCTCTAGAACACTAGGGCATAGACACTCGGACATAGTGTTTTGAAAAATAAATAAACAGATAATAAAATAAATAATAAATAACAGATAAATAAATAAAAAGATAGTTTGAGAATTTATCAACGATGTTCTTTTAAAACCAAATATTGAATGAAAAGAATTCAAAATTTACCCAAAATAATAATTTAACATTTACTATAGGAAGAACATCCAACGTCTTTCTTTCTTTTTTTTAATTTACCCTAAATTCTCATCTATTAAAAATCAATTCTATGTTATGCATAAAAAAATAAAATAAAAATAAAAAGCAAACGATAAGTGAAACAAACGATTCCAAATACCCATCAAGTGCCACATCATCATATAACCCCCACACTCCCCCCTTCCTATCCACGATCGCAAACACTTATTTAAAAGTCAAGAAGGAAGAAAAAGTTAAGTAAAGCGAAAAAAAAAAAAAAAAAAAAAAAAAAAAAAAAACTCCCTTCCCCCTCCCCCTAAAAAAAGACAAAACACCAAATAAAAATTCCGAAGCAAGCAAGCAGCAGCATTTTCCCCGGGGTGCACTAGAAGAAGACGGTCCGCCGCTCTCATTGGCAAGCCCACCTTGCGTCACGTGAGCAATTCTCTTCTACCACCCCACCTTACTTCTTCCTTGAACCTGCCTTGCCGAAGCACTTAGTGGAAAACGTCCACCGACTGCCTCAGATACCAGCAATCTCTTCTCCCTGCCAGTTACATGGTGTCGTGCTGTGCTGCCTCAGACTCGACTTGCAAACCGGCGGGTTCCCATCATCAGTCTCGTCTTCTCTCCTGTGGGTTTTATTTTGCGTAGGGTCGTCGTGTGCCACAGTCCTTGGATTTAGCGGCAGACAGACGACACAATTTGTTTTGTGATCTTTTTCCGAAGACCACTGATCGGTGCTTTCGGTAGCTGCAAATTATTAACTTGGAGATCTTTGTATTGAAAATCGCCCATTATGATGCATGTATTACGACATCCATCGATACCTTAATTTGGTTATTGTGCGTCCAAGTATTATCCAACCTCAGAATCGCTTGAACAATGTACTGTTCATTAATTATTATTTGTGAACCATTATCATTTGTGCTAACGTAATTTCATTGACGACATTAATATTTTCAAATTATACAAACAGCTAACTGGAAAATACTCTTTTTTTTTTTTTTTTATTGACAAGAAATCTTGGAAATTATTTTTAACTCATTATTGAACAACCTTGAACATCGTAAAATTATTCATCTATCAATTTTTAATAACATCCAATAGTTTGCTATTCATTAATTATTTGTGATTCTTTATTTGATTAATTGTGTTAACAAATTATACTAAGGATACTTATATTTCCTTTTATCATCATCAAGATATTAAAACAAACAAACTTGCCATTGGATAATTGCACCAAAAGCATAAATGGATTACCAAATTGTTTAAAAAAACAAAGAATTCTTCTGTGTGTTTTAAAGCTGATATGGATCACAGAATCATCAACAGCTGCATATCAAGTTTGGATTAAGAGCACGAAAGGAGCACTAACTATTTGTCCGCATTGCATTGTGATTGCAAAGAGGAAGAATCCTTCGCTTTCGAAAAGTCTTGTCATTTGAGATTATCATCAGTGAATGACATTTCGTACTTAAGGTCATTCGCTTGTGTTGGCGATGACTAATTAAACGTAAGTAGATCTTTTTTTTTTTTGTTAATAGTTTTTTTTGTAAAGTGTATCGCTTATCTTATTATGATTTTTTTTTTTCTTTTTTTTAAAGTTCTTCGAATTAGGAAGTTCTTTTTACACGAATGATGTTATAAATTGTTTTTTTTTTTTTTTTTAGTCATTAGTGCTTTAGGGTTTTTTTTTTTTTTTTTTTTTTCCAGTACTATAAAATACTTTTTTTTTTTAGTGCTTTCTGCTGTAGTAACTGATTTAAATGTTAATTAAAATCGGAAAATAACATACTAGTTTGATTTTAGTATAATTATTTTATCTATCAATTAATGATATTTTTGTAATTGTTATTATTCTTCTCAGAAAAACTGTTATTGAAATTTTAAGTAGGAAATTTGGTGACATTTCTTTAAAGAAATTTCGAAATAAGAAAAAAATTTTTAATGTGAAAATTAATGTTTTAGTTAAATTTCGTCATTTAAAATTTTAATAATTTATATTGTAGTAGCTATGAACATTATAAAAAAAAGTTTTCTTCTTATATTGTATTCGGTAACTATGAACAATTTGTTTATAGTTAAAGTGAACATAAAAAAGTAAGAAATGAAAAAGTTTTCTTGAAAAATAACCTAGAAAATGTTAATAATGCCTAGAAAACATTTGTTGATATTTGCGACTCGCTAGGTATTTTTTAAAAAGTGCACTAATGAAAGAATGTGCGAAACGATGTCTAATTTAACAATTATTATTGTAAAAATTTATACATTTTATATTTACATAAATTGAGGCGTCTAATGGCGGAGTGGCTAGCGTTCGGTAGCACTAGTTTCTGGTTTGAATGTCGGTTTCGAATCCATTTTAAACCGTAGGTCCCGGTCTAATAGGATTGCAGTGCGTTATGGGGGTAATGTTACTCGCGTCCGTAGCATATCTTCAAGCTGCACGTGCCCCCTGGGGAGAACTAAATGAGTAACAGAGATGCAGCCCTTGCATGTAAAAGATTAATTGTCTCTATATTGCCAGCTGCATTAGATGAAATAATAAATTTAATATTTATACATTTTATATTTACATCAATACATAAATGAATGCTCGCTCCGAAAATTTAAGCGGCCTGTGGCCAAGTGGCTGGTGCTCTGCCCTCTAGTATCCTAGGCTCCAGATTTGAATACTGGCGGTGCCCTGGATGTCTGTTGGTGGTTCGTAAACCGCTTTAAAATGTAAATCCCGGTCTAATTAGTCTAAAGTGTGCACAAGATGAGAGACAAATTAAACTGCAAATTTAATGGATGATTAAATAATATTTGTTGTACACGTTTTTTTTTTTTTTTTGGCCGATTGCCAATTCCTATAAGTAAAACTTCCTTAAAATCTAATAATCTTTTATTATAAAGAGTAACTGAATTTACTAAATTAGAAAACCAAATCAGGTACATATATTTTTTATTGTGAAGAAAAAGTAATTTCAAAAAAATTGGGGGAAAAAAAATCAACTTTCAAAAAAACTTTCAACTTTTCAACTTCAAAAAATTCAACTCTGAAAAAAAAATTAAAAATTAAAAAAAAATCCCTCAACTGAGTTGTTAATTTAAAGCCGTAATGTGTACAAGTGCGAAATATCACCAACTGTAGTTACCAGTTTCAACAACAAGCGTTATTATCAGACGAAATCATTGTTTAACGATTATGCTCATTAGATATTCATCTGAGAATTTTAAACCAATAAATTTTGACCCCTCCTTTAAAACTTTAGAAAGTTTTTTTTTTTTTACTTTTTTAACACCCGTTCTTTAAGTTCCTTTGAAAAGCTTTTCTCATTGCAAATTGGCGATGATAACCTTGATAAGCTGTCGCGTACCATTTTTTTATTTTATTTATTATTTTTTTTTTTTTATTTTTTTTGAACTTGCAAAAAAGACTTTTGAAATACTTGTTTCATAGGAGATTAAGATCAAGAAAGGTTTTGAGAAATGATTTCTTTTTTTTTTTTTTTTTGTTCATCGTGATTGTCGTTTGGTATTTATTTATTTATTTATTATTATTTTTTTTTCTAAAAAGATAAATTGCTTTCATCGCGTTAAGTGGAGATTTTAAATCTGATATTAAGTTAAAATATTTATTTGTAATTTAATTTTTCTTTTTAAAATTTAGATATTATGAAACAGCATTTTTTTGGCTTTATAAAAAAGGGACAACATTTTTTTTAGTCTTATATTTTAATAAGATAGGGAAAAAATGATTATATACGAGTTAGTCACATTAATTATTTTTCATTTATGAATAAAATAAATTTGTATCGAAGTATGAAACGAATTGTTTAGTAAAATGCTTATTATGCTAAGAACACACGAATTATTTCTTTATTTAAATCGTAATAAGTTAGTATTTTAAGAGCATGTTAGGTTCTTAAAATAAATAAATTATTAAAATATGCTATTTTAATAAGAATAGTATTATATTTTTATTTAATAAAATTAAGTATATTTTAAGGAGGTACAATTTTATGAATAGTTGTCACAATTATTTAGAACTAATATTTCTTCAAACAACATAATTAATTATACAACTTTTTTATCCATTCGTGTAATTAACTATTTATAAAAATGGATATAGTTTCCGTTATTAAATAAAGACATCTCTTGACGCTCTACGGTCATCTTGTGCATTCGAGGGCTAAAAGACCGCGACCTACAGTTTAACGTGGGTTCCGAACCACTCACAAACATCCATGGCACCGCCAGGATTCGAACTTGAAGTCTGTGATACCAAAGGCCAGAGCGCTATCCACTTGGCCACCTGTCCGCATTAATTAATAATGAGGTTTCGCCTCCTGCTCCCTAGCCTTATCCTTTACTTCATGGTTTTAATTTAATCACTTGGCTTCAGAAGTGATGCTAATAATAAATCTCCAGTGAATTGATACATAATTTGTAATTAGTCTTTAATACAACAATTTTTTTTTTTTGAATAAATGATATTTTTAAATAGTTCGGAAGGAGGAAGGGAAGGTGAGATTAAAGAGGGAAAATCTCAAAGACAATTTTTTTTTTTTTATCCTTTTAAAGTATCAGCTTTATTTAAAATATCCTTTTATCCTTTTGTTTCAGAAAGATTTCTTTCTTATAAAATATAAATTTTGTAATGGTAGAATTATAGGGCCTGAATAGCCGAGTGGCTAGCGTCCTGGCGCTCTCTACCACAGGTTTCGGGTTCGAGTCACGGCGGTGCCATGGATGTTTGTAGTGGTTCGGAATCCACTTTAAACCGTAAGTCCCGGTCTAATAGGATCGTAGAGCGTTGACGGGGGCATTGTTACTCCGTGGCTTATCTTCAAATTACACGCGCCCTCTGGTAATGCAAAGTGAGTAATGTCTGTGCAGCGCTTGCCTTAAGGCATCCAAGATAAAGCTGTCTAAGTGTTTGCCAGCTGCATTGGAAAGAAAAAAAAAAAATGTTAGAATTATAATCGATAAATTTCTTATCCTGTTTTACCCTATTTTTATTTATTGTATTGCGTTATAGAATCAGAATTATAATCTTCTGATTCATTGCTATTGCTTCCGAGATTAATAATACACTGCTGCTATTATCGTTGAAAGTGCCTACACTTTTTAATCATTTTTAATAAAATATGGCGGAATGTAAACATAAGAGGTCACCCTTACTTCCACCCTTCATATTTGGTACCGAAGGACATCGACTTTGATGTGTGTAAAACAACATAAAATTCCCATACAATGAACTCGTGTTTGTTTTAAAATAACACAAGGTCAACCAAAATACTCGTTTTAATCCACAGTTCAAAATTAACTTTCTCACGTGCTAGGTCATACTGTGATGATGAAATATGAGTCATATGAATTACTGGGAACAATTCGCACGCTAACTTAAATTAAAGGCTAATATTAACGCCCTTATTTTTGCTATAGGGTCGATATATATGTCATATTGCTTATTTGTCGATTAAGCTATGCACATGGTTTTGGTTTGGTTGGTCGCTCTATGATCATTTTGTGCACATGAGGGCTAAACAGACCGGTATCTACAGTTTAAAGTGGATTCCGAACCACTATAAATATACATGCCACCGCCAGGATTCGAACCTGAAGTATCAGAGGCCAGGCCGCTAGCCAATTGGCGATCAGGCCACTGTGGCTGAAGAGTGGAACAAAATCAATTTGATATTCTAAGAAAATATTCTTTTAATCAAGAATCAAGAAATTATATGATATTTAAAAAAAAAAAACATGTGGTACATGCACATGAGTACTATTTAATTGATTGTAATTTTGGAGTGGAACATAGAATATGTTTATTGGAAATCTTATTAAGGGAAATTTGTTAAAATTTTGAATTATGTTTTTTATACACAACTTTTTTTTTTTTTACTTAAAATTTCTAATTCGGTAAATGTGTCTAATGTAATTAATACATGTAATGCATAAGAGAGCCCACCAAAATTCAGCGAAACCCGAGTCACTCAGTCCAGAATTCATCTAGCGTGGAGGTTGAATACTATATCTGAAATTACCGTTAATTCTTCCTTTCTTAATTGGAGTTGACCGATCATTCTCCTTAACGTAGTTAAATTAACAGTTACCTTAATATTAAAGAAATCGTTAAACTGGGTACAGAGACGCTGGACTGACCCTAACCCGAAAACTGAACACCTTATTGCTACGCTATGGAGTATTAAGTTCTTATATCAATAAGTTATTCATTGTTAAAAGAAAACATCTCCTGTCTCGGTTTGTCGCTTTACTGTCATCGTAAGCACATGAGGGCTAAACAGACCGGGACCGACAGTTAAAAGAAGTGGATGCTGAACCACTCACAAACATCCATGCCACCGCCAGAATTCGAAACAAAAGCCTTTGGTAATAAAGGCCGGAGCGCTAGCCAATTGGCCATCAGACCACTCGCCTGTCTCGGAATCTGCCAATCAGCAGACGGTCATGATCCTACATGGACTATAGTGCCGGGGAGTTAGACAGGTTTCAAATCCGAGTCTCGGTGGTGCCATGATTATTTGTAGTAGATCAGAATCCACTTGACTGTAAGTCTCGGTCTAATTCGACCATAGAGCGTTTGGCGTAGGGCAGACAACCCTACTGTTAAAAAATCTGCCAGTAGACAGACAGCCATGATCCTACATGGACCGTAGTAACAGGGAGTTAGTTTCATAAAATATACTGCATTAAAAAAAAAAAAATATGAATCTTGGCTTAAAATCCTTTAATATATATATTTTTCTCAAACTTTGAAAAGGAAAATATCTTTAAAATATTAAATAATCTCAAATAATAAAAATACACAGAAATGGTGATAAAAGCATTCATTACATATTTCCAATAAAATAATGATTTTTCGTAGTAGTCATATCGAAAAAATACTCTTCATTAAAAAAAATATAATATACATGAATCTCAGTAAGTTCTTGCATTTTTTCCGTGCAAGCATTAGCAAAAGAATAATAAAAAAAAACTTATATTAAGCGCAGTCATTTTCTCTATAAAAAAAAAAAAAATAATAATAATAATAAAAAAAAAAAAAAAAAAATGGTGATACATATAAATAATCACTAGATATTTACTGAAAGATAATGATTTTTCCTAGTATTCCTATTTAAAAAAAAACTTGATAATAAATAGGAGTCACGATTTAAAAATCCTTTAATACAATTTTTTTATGCTAATCTTTTGAAAAAAAATATTACTTCAAAATATCTGTTGAGAAAATGATTATACTTAATAAAATGGCAAAAAAAAAATAAAAATAAAAAGTCAAATCTTAAATAAAGAATGGATTTAAAAAAAAAAAAAAAAAAAACTAGCAACCTACGAGCAATCTGGTTTAAGAAGTTATTTAAAAAAAAAAAAAAAAGAACACCTCCGATATTTTAATGGATGATTCTGTCATTCATTTTTTAATATTCAAAATAATAGTTGATCCATCATGATAGTGTATGAGACAAATTCCTTTTCATGATTCGTTATCATCAATCAAATAAAACGATGGGAGAAAAATTGTTGCTCGAGCATCGAGATACTTTTCTTTTCTTTTTTTTTTCTTCTTTTCTTTTCTTTTTTTCTTTTTTCTGTTCTGTTCTGTTCAGAAAAAGGTGGACAAGAATTGCCCCTTTTGGGGATTAGGCGAATAGATAAACAGAGCCCAGCAACGTGCTGTTTCCAACCTCTGCGATTTTTATCTAATTTTCGATTTTAAATTACATGGAAGGCTTAGTCTCAAAATACCATTCTTTCCCGAGCAAACTACAACACTAATATCAGACATCGGAACACGATTTGTGTGTCTCTTGCGTTTGTTGTTTTTTTAGCATTCAGACATTTATTCTGATTATAAGGTATGTCATTTTCAATTTTTTATTTTTGGATCGTGTAAAGCTTTTGTTTTGTTTTCAGAATATTCGCAGATATATAAAGAAATAAGTTAGATTTTAAATCCTCTTTTTCTAACTTTTTATAGTGTCCTGACGGCCAATTGGCTAGCGCTCTGGCCTTTGGTGCTTCAGGCTCGAATCCTGGCGGTGGCGTGGATGTTTGTTCGTGGGTCGGAATCCACGTTAAACTGTAGGTCCCGGTCTAATTAGTCTAAAATGGGCACAAAATGACAGTAGAAAGACAAACCAAAACCAGTATTTTATAATCAATTATAATTTTTTGATTTTAGAAATTACATTAGAGTTGTGTACGAGACATAACAAATGTAATGTTTAATTTTAGGAGCGCTATATCAATAAAAATTATTATTCATGACGCATGCTTGTTATAAAGGTTGATTAAAATTTGTAAATGTAAGAAAAAACAAGAATGTGAGTAAATATATGGAACCTGATGGCCGAGTGACTAGCGCTCGGTACCACAGGTTTCGAGTTCGAGACCCGGAGATGCCATGGATGCTTGTAGTGATTCGGAATCCACTTTTAACCGTAGGTCCCGTTCTAATATGATTATAGAGGGTTAGGCGTAAGGTTGACAACCCTACCACATATAAATAAAAAAAGCATCTCCTGTCTCGAAATCTGCCAGCAGGCAGACCGTCTTCGCCCATCATGGGGTGTTGCGCCAATTATAATGATTATGATGATGAATAAATATATTGCAAAACTATTTGCCTCTTCAATATACCAAGCAATATTAACTTTATTGTATTCTTTAAATGGAAACAAGGGAAAATCATTCCCACTCCATACTATTAATAATATGGAAGAAAGTCGATTACTTTTTGTGAAGAGCTCTATTGAAAAACCAGTCGATTCGGTACAGGTTGCAATGCCTTAATGTCTTGTGTCGAATTGCCTGATCGATATATTTTGTCCAAGACTCGTACTAAATATAATGTCTTTGAAATAATATGAGCAGGGTTCGTATTCGGATTTGCTCATCTTGCTTTCAGAAACGAGGATAGTCTGTTGCTATAGTAACATTATAAATTAGGGTCTCGCATCGACTATCATGACGATGAGAGTTTTCTGGGTTTTCTATCATATGACAGGCAAATGGGAATTCACTCTAAAAGTTTTTCAGAAATTCAATGCCGCGTTTATGTATGCCACGAACAGAACACCAGACCCACGACTGATAAAAAACACCTGTAACCGAAATTTACTAAGGATTTTAAAAAAACAGAGTCCAAATTTTAATATTTTCTTTGACTTAAATCTCGATAAATGGATATTTTGTAAAATTGAAAGCAGTAAAGCAATAAATTTCATCGTTTCATCTCAATAACTGCAAAAAAAAAAAAAGATACAGTTTTTCAAGATTTTATCGAAAATAAATATGGAATAAAAATAGTTAAATAGCTAACGAAATACTTGAACAGCATTCAAAATCCAAATACTAATAAAAATAGAAAACAATACTTTTAAAATAAACATGAATGAAAAATTTTTTTCTAATGCAGCTGGAAAACACTTAGACAATTGTCTTTGATGCCTTAAGGCAAGCGCTGTACAGACGTTACTCATTTTGCATTACCCAGGGGCGCGTGTAACTTGAAGATAAGCCACGGACGCGGAGTAACAATGCCCCATAAAGCTCTACGATCATGTTAGACCGGAACCTACGGTTTAAAGTGGATTCGAACCACTACAACATCCATGGCACCACCGGGACTCGAACCCGAAACTTGTGGTACCGAGCGCCAGCCACTCAGGCCCCAACATGAATGAAATATGTTAGTCCATTTTGTCGTCCATAAATATCTATAGAATGAACAGACTCGCTTGATTAAAATTAAACAATTAACAATATTTTAAGCTTCCAAACACAGAAACAATAACCAAACCAAATCCAAACTCAAAATAATAAGTATCGTTACAGTGTACGATAGACTGGCGCTCTGGTGCTCGGGGCCGCAGGTTTCGGATCCTAGTCCCAGCGGTGCTCTGGATGTTTTTAGTGGTTCGGAGTCCACTTTAAGGTCCCGGTCTACGTAGGTTCCGGTCTAATACGACTGTAGAGTAATAGATGTAGGGCTGACAACCCTTCCCCGTATAAAGAAACCATCTCCTGTTTAGGAATCTGCAGTAGGCAGACGACCATGGTCTAATATGTACTGTAGTGCCAGGGAGTAAGATAACTATATAAAAAAATATAAATAACTATTAAACAGATAACTATAATAAGATAGCTATCTTAAAAAATAAAGAAATAAAAATAAAAAAAAAAAATTCCTCCAAAATGACATGCCAAAATTGTGTTGGGCAAACTAACTACATACTGGAGAAATGCAAAGAGTTGATATTCGTTGAATGCATGAATTCTTACTATTCATCATTATTCCATAAGAATACATTTTTTTTAATTGTTGTTAATCATCACGTCCATTCTTAATGCGGAATCACTGTTGTTATAAAATAAATAAAACAAATCCAATTAAAAAAAAAACTTTTTTTTTTTCATTTTTTTTTCAATTCCTACTATTAGTTCACACTCTCCCTATATATATTTATATATCCTGTTCAAATTTTCAATTGTTCATAAAATACTTCTTATTCATCCACTCGAGTTCAAATGCATTTTTTTAATTTTTTAATTAATTTTAGTTTTATATGGGAGAAAAACATTTCTCTTATATAAGATATTTAGCAGGATATAAATTTAGGAATAAATGCCGTTATTAACGAAGCGTGTAGATCGCCGGAAAAAAATTTTTTTTTTTTCAGTTTCATTTTTTATTCGGGGTTCTAGTCTGAGTCAAGGAGGGAACAAAATGGAAAATGAAGCATGTGAATAAATTAGTGAGAGAGATGGAGAGAGAGAGACAGACAGAGATGTATGTGTGAGAGAGAGAGAGAGAAATGAATGAAAAATAATGAAATTATGCTTAAAAAAAATGAATGAAAATTATTGATGAAGTACTTTCTGCCTGAATAGCCGAGTGGCTCGGCGGCTCTGGAACTCGGTTCCCTTCGCCAGATATCCCGGCGGTGCCATGGATGTTTGCAGTGGTTCGGAATCCACTTTAAACCGTAGGTCCCGGTCTAGCATGATCGTACAGCGTTGCGAGGGATTGTTACTCCGCGTCCGTATCTTATCTTCAAGCTACACGCATATCCTGGGTAGTGATAAGTGAGTAACGTCGGTGTAGCACTTGCCTTAAGGCATCCTAGACAACTGTCTAACTATTTGCCAGCTGCATTAGAACAAAAAATAAATAAATAAATATAAAAATTTCTGTAATATAGTGAAAAAAAAATTAGGAATTGACTTAATTTTTTTTTTTTTTTTTATATTACTTGCTTTAATTATTGTTATCAATCTTCACGTCAATTCTTTACGCGGAATCACTGTTGTTATAAAGTAAATAAAACCAATAATAAAAATAAAAATAATTTTTTTCATTGTTTTTTTTTTATATAAAAAGTCAATAGCAGATGAATTTAGTTTTTTGATCCGCAAACAATCACTTTGGAACAGTATATCGAAGTGGATAAAAGAAAATGGCACAGCAAACGATTTAAAAAAAAAAAACTTGAATCCCACAAAATCGTCTGCTTTGTATCCGACCAAATTTTTTTCCCGAACGTTTTCAAACTGTCTTTAATTTAGTCGGCCTTCGGGATTTTTTTTATTTTTTCATTTTTTATTTATTTTTAAAGTGTATAACGTGCATATGTGGGTGGTACTCGGATGTATGACAGATGGCATATGCGTCGAAACGTGTGAGTGAGAACTGGCGATGCGAAAATCCTGCTTCTCAGAGACTCGCAGACGATCGAGAGAGAACTTGCATGAAAGATACTGTTCCTTTTTTTTATTCTTTTTTTTTTTTTTTTTTTTTGTTCCTTGCTTGTTCGTAGAAGTTGGTGTTTCTTCTAAGCAGTGCCAGGGCCCATTAGTACCGCATCGCTTACCAGATATCAGTGAACATCAAATAAAAGAAGGGGGAATGCATAATTAAATGATGTTTTGGATGTTGAACGTTGTGTCATAAAAGGGGGTAAACAAAAAATAAGTGGTTAAAAATAACGTTTGTACGAAAAGCATTCGCTAACAAACGGAGGTCGAAAAGAAACTGGTTGCTTTCTAAATCAATTCTCGGAAGGGACTTTCTGTTTGTTTTTGTTTGCATTTCATGATATTTGTTCAATGATTTGCAGTGTTCTCTTTTTCAGTCAATCGTCCTTTTTGTATTTGTTTTTCCAAGTCCTTCTATTAGCTCACGCTCTCCCTATATATATCTTGTTCCAATTTTTAATCGTTCATAAAATACTTTTATTCTTCCACTCAAGTTCAAGTAAATTTTTTTTTTTTTTTTGAACTTGTAGTGGATGACACTGGATGTTAATGCAGTTTTTTCAAATATTAATTCAGTAATTAAATTTAATGAATTCATTTTAGTTTTTTTAGATTTAAGTTGCATATATCTACCAATAGATGGCACCCAATAAACTTAAAAAAATGAATGAAAAAAATTTATAAATTACTTTCTGCAATATAGTGAAAAAAAAAATTGTAATTAACTTTAAAAATGTTTTTTTTAATATTACTTGTTCTTTTTTATCTGCTTGTTCGTAGAAGTTGGTATTTCTTCTAACCAGATATCAGTGATGGATACAGTGAACCTCAAATAAAAGGAGGGGGAGGGGGGAGGACCGCATAATTAAATGATGTTTTGGATGTTGAACGTTGTGTCATAAAGGGGTAAACACAAATAAGTGGTTAAAAATAACGTTTGTACGAAAAAGCATTCGCGAACAGACGGAGGTCGAAAAGAAACTGGTTGCTTTCTAAATCAATTCTCGGAAGAACTTTCGTTTTTTTGTTTGCATTTCATGATGTTTGTTCAATGGGTTGCAAATGTGTGTTTTCAGCTAATCGTTCTTTTGTGTTTCTGTATTTTTTATGATGCGCTGTATTTTGATTTTTAATATCAAATATTAAAAATGCTATAGCTAAAATAATTTTATGAAATTTCTTAGAAAGTAGTTTTTAATGTTTTAAAAAGCTTCCTGTGGGATTATTTTCTTTTTTATTGTATTTTGAATTTGCTTCGGTATATTGAGGGCAACTGCAACCCTTTAATCTTATGGCCGCATTCAGAATAAACTTTTATAACATTATATTATAATTATTTTATTGATGGAATATGTTTATAAAAATTTTTGGGGGCCAGAGTGGTTTGACGGGATGGGTTTTTGGGTTTTGGGGGATCCTGAGCGACGGATCGAATAGAAATCTTCTATGTCTACGATAAGAATGGGCATAGTTGTTCTGAAAAGACCTTCCATTGAGTTAGAAGGACAGGGTATGAAGAGGCTCCCCATCTCTTGGAATGCCACTTTAACATTGTGATTGCAAAATAGTAGGAATTGAGTACTAACTGTCTAACTAATCAATGGCAATACAGTCCATGTTGCACCATGGCAGCCTGCCTATTGGCAGATTTCGAGACAGGAGATGTTTTTTTTAACGAGATAGGGTTGTTAGGTCTACACCCAACTATCTACAGTCATATTATACTGGGGCCCAAGGTTTAAAGTGGATTCCGAACCGATCCAAACATTCATAGTACCGCCGGGGCTCGAACGCGAAGCCTGTGTCATCAAGAGCAAGACAAAATGTGAGTGCATTGTGCAAATATCCTATATGCATCATTCATTCTTTCTTTCTTCCACCATCGCCAAACAATTTTTAAATAACATTTGATAAAAAGCAATCACAATAAAGGGTTAAAAGGATAAACTTTATAAAAAACTTTTGATTAGCATGAAGAACAAGATATTTTCAATAGGGAATCAAGTAATCAGTGGTTTTTTTTTAATGAAATACTCAGCCTTTTTTTTGGCTTTATTAAATATTAATTTCATTATTTTTTTCGTTATTCATGTCGTTTTTATCGATATTAATGCCATTACTTTTTATCGTTATTATTGTTTCTTTATCTATATTATTATCGTTATTTTTTATTGATATTGAAATCATTATTACTTATCGATATTAATATCGTTACTTTTTATCGTTTTTAATATCGTTATTTTTGTATCGATATTAAAATCATTATTTCTTATCGATATTAATATAGTTATTTTTCATCGTTTAACGATATCGATAACGATATTTAATTTTTATCTTTTAACCATACTAATATAATTATTTTTATGTTAATATTGATTACTTTATAATTGGGGCTCCATCCCTTTGCACGTTACCGCTCGTCAACTCCTTCAGAGTGTTACGCAATTTTTCTGTGTTTTTGCTTTACGAATAAAAGCAATTTTCTCATAAACTATTAGAAACAGAATATAAACCTTCGAAAAATCCTTCCGTTAGACTCAAAAAGGAATGTATGAATCTTTTTCAGATGCCCTCTGTAGAAGGCATTCATTCATAATTGAGATTGGTCCTCGTGGTTTACATTAGGTAACGTTGAATGCGCTACATATCAACCGTTTAAGCTCCGTTAACCGTTAACCGTTTAACCGTTAAGAAAATACTCGATGAGTGAAAACAATACCAGCAATATTTTGAATCGTCTAAAATTATTTATTATAATTAGTTGGTTGAAATCGAGATTAAAAATTGAAAAAATGAAGAGAAAAATACTTGTATTATGAGGTTAACTATAGAAAGAAAAATAATTTACAAAGAATACTAAAAACAGAAGCATAATTGTTTTAGGGAAACACGTTAAATCGAAAAAGAAATGATAATAAATCGATATCTTCAGCCACTGCCATTAAAATCTTTTAGATAATTTGTAGAAATAAACAATATTTTTGTACTGTAACAAGTAATTGCAGAATTCCAACAAACATTTTAATTCACTGTTTCTTAAAACAATGAATTGAAAAATGGATCATAAAATCACTCGAATGATTATTTTACCCATTTATTAAGCTCACATTAATTTGTTTCAAATTAATGTATCTAAATATCGACATGAAAATAAACAATCATAGCTAAGAAAAAACTGTTTTGATGTAACTTTCAAATATTTAATTCGATACTACTGTATCTACTACAATATTAGAAAATTCCCATATGTACCTATTACAATGTGAGAAATTTTATACATACTTTCTATAATATGGAAAATCCCCATGTTGTTATCCTGTTTGCACAGAATCTTCATAAAGGAAACTATCAAAATTATGTAGCATGCAAAAATTAATTAATTAATCAATTAGCGTCAAAATTATTAGTATTATTAATTTACTAACCATCCTCGATATTAAGAATTTTTCATGGATAGAAAAATACAAAAAATGATAATAGAAGCAGGTAACTTACTTATTATAACTTGCTAAATATTTACTTATCACAAAGTAATCAATCGGTTACCTATAAAATTTAGAATTTAATGTAAGAACGTCTAACTGTAATTCATACAAAAGAAAAAACACCTCTGTAAAATTCCAAACGATTTTCTTTTGAAAAAATCTCGTTTTCACTTTGAAAAATATTATCTTTCGCCAGACGATCTTTTGAACAATTTTACATTATTTAATTATATAATTATTAACTCGTGAAAGAAATTTAAATAAATATTATGTATAAAAAATCTCGTGAACGAAATTAAAAAAAATAATAATGAAACAATAAAAAATGTTGAAAGGGGTCAAGAAAAAAAAAAATGAAAAAGAAAAAAGTCTTGTTCCTCAAAACAATACCCATAATTTTATGGGTTAATAAAACGATTCTTAAGTATTTGATTTATGACATATTCTGTGTTTGTCATTTTATTATTCCCGCGTTCGTTTATAATATTATTTAAGTTTATTTAATTTGAAAAAAAGAAAAAGTACCAATAGCATTTCGCTCACCTATAAATATCTTTTTCTTAATGTTCAAATTTGTTTGATAAAAATTTTTGCTATTTTTATCTTAGATTATAAAGGTGGAAATAGTAATTATTTCCTGTTATTCTATAATGTGTTCCTGAGGTTGGAGTGCCTAGGGTTTTCAAACTAAGGGAGCTCGGTTCAAAACCCGACAAACTACTTTCAGTCTTTTTCTATGCCGCGAATGGACACATTAAAACGCTAGACCAGAATGTCCTTTCATTGTACTGAAAGAGAAGTGAAGGTAGGAAGGTGCGAATTTTTAATACGCTTTTATTAGCTTCACCTGTATGTTTGTATGTATGTAACTGACGCTTTGGGCTCGATTTTTGCCATACTTTAAGCGATCCGATTTAATTTAAACGTTGTAGAATTATCAAGGACAGACGACACTAAAATATTTTGATAAGTTTATTATCTCCTCATGATTAGGATCGCCAGGATGAGTGATTAAAACACACAGCCTTCGAAAAGTCATCTTGATCGGCGATCATTTTCCCCCTGGGGATCTGTTTCTCCTCATACACACTATTTAAGCTGCAAAGAAACATGTACAGGCATCTTTCAGACATTCAAACCTACGTGAGACAGCGGCACAACGGATAACGCGCCTGACTACGGATCAGGAGATTCCCTGTTCGAATCCTGGCTGGCTCAACATATTGGCATTTTGCCTTTGTTTTACTCGCAATTAAATTATTGTAGGAACCAGTCCTCCGTACCGGGATCTAATTTAAATATTATAGTTTAAAAAACACTAAAAAACACGCTCTTAGAGTTAATCAAACTAAAAAGTAAAAAATAAATTAATAGTTTAAAAAAAAAAAACACGCTTTTAGAGTGAATCAAACTAAAAAGTATTAAAAATAATTGTTAACATAAGAATAAAATGAATGTCACTGTTCTAAAAGCGTGGGGTGCTTTGTATGACATTTTTAAGCTAACTCTGCATTTCGGAATGAAACTAGTGAAAAATTACAACGATTGATATTGAGCACCCCACGCTTTAAGAACAGTGACATTCATTTTCTCGTCAGCCATTTTTATTCTTATGTTAACAATTATTTTTAATACTTTTTAATTTGATTCTTAAAAGCGTGTTTTTAGTGTTTTTAAACTATAATATTCAATTGCTAACCTTGGTGCCTGTCGTTCGTTCTAAATTGTGGTGGCATAGTACAGATGTAGTGTAGGGGTACCCTCACGTCGCGCCCACGTACTCTCCATGGGTTACGCTAAATTTACTGCATGCATACCATTCCAATAGTGAATAGGCTTAAGTCAAATCGACCCATATTTCACAACAAAAATTAATGTTTCCTTGTAATTGTTGTGCAATTTTAAGATGTTTAACTTTATCTGATATGATGAAATATTTGGTTGGCTTCAAATTTTAAGAATGCTTCAATTATGCATTGGATTAATAGAATCTTGATGCGTTTTATGCGTCACATGCGAATCTGTAATTTTTATTTTATATGTAAAGAAAATCGTTCAATATTATAGAGTCAAAATTGATTATTGGTTAAATTGGTTATAGGTTATTGATAAATTAGTATCTGCTAATTGGTATATTGGTAAAGTTAGTTAAAAATTGGTATCTGTATCTGTTATATTGGTATATTTATTGTTCAAGTTGGTTGAAAATTGGTTATTGTTAAAATTGAATATTATTAAAGTTGCTTTAAAATTGATTATTGTTTAAGTTGGTTAAAAATTAGTTATTGATTATTGTTAAAATTGGTATCTGTTAATTGGTATCTATATTTATTATATTGGTATATTGTTAAAGTTGGTAAAAAATTGATTATTGTTAAAATTGGTATCAGACCTTCCATGACACACCCTGATGAACGCTGTACTTGCTATATTTCTGCCCTACGTCTTTTTCCTCTAGAACAAACGAAATCCACTTTATATTCTAGGTCCCAGTCTTTTAGCCCTCGTGTGCATAAGATGGCCGTAGAGCGACAAACCAAATCTAGAGCAAAGAACCAAATAAGGATGTTTTTCTCCTGCAGGACCCAAGTAACTAGCATTCGAAAACAACATTATGTAATTCTTTGTACAGAATGTCGAGTAAGGAAGTCTCATTGGTGTAGAATTTTATTCATTTATTGTTAATGCTAACCATCCGCAGATCCGAGTATGCTACCATTTTATTTAAGGAAACATTCTCTTCACATTGCATCACGACTAGCAATCAGGATCTCTTTAAAAAAAAAAAAAATCCTCCCAAATATTTATTTTTAAACTGGATTATTAATCCAATGACATCAGATATAATTGTCCCGTAACCAACCGGTCATTAAAAATACTTTGCTAATTAACCGTCCTCCTGGAAAATCCCAGTCCACTTCCTGAAACACGCGCGATGATTTGCCCACTGATTTATCGTCCGTGCACCCGTCAAGAGTGCGCAGGGATTCGGTTGCACTTTCAGTTTGCTCACCTCTTTTTTCCGGAACGCGCCCTGCATACCAAGGCGGGAGATTAAGTGCGATGTTCTTTTAATGAATATTCCGAAAACAGGAATCAATCTATGCGCATGTGATGATTGTAGTCATTATCGATAATATATCTACGGACCTTTATTTATGACGCTGGTATTTACGGCGTGGAAAAATGCCTGCACTCAAAGGGTGGAGTTTGCGCGAAAGAATGCACGTGATAATTTGAGTTCCTTTTTTATTTATTATTATCAGATGGAATTGAGACATTTTTTAAATCTATTTGACATTACATGTATCATTTTACTTATATTTATTTTAAAAATGTTCGTAAAAGCTATCGATAAAATATTTCTCATATATTTTTGTAATAAATAGATATTTATTATGCCAAGATATTTATTTTAACTTTAATGCATGTTATGTTATATAAATAAACAATGTCATATCTGCTATGCATTAAAGAATAGTATGTTTTTGTGAAAATAAGTTTTAAAACACGGATTTAAACAGAGGATTAAACAAAGTCAGACGGATTTAAACAGAGGAGTAAACAAAGTCAGACGGATTTAAACAGAGGATTAAACAAAGTCAGACGGATTTAAACAGAGGAGTAAACAAAGTCAGACGGATTTAAACAACTCAAATTAATATTAGTTCGAGATTAAATTATTATTTTTTAGTTGGAATAAATGGCAACACATATGGCTCCGGAAGTAGTAGTCGTTAGCTGGCGTAAAGAGGACCAAGGTTTCATTTCTACAAAATGTCGGGGTTAAACCACGGTTTTGAAATTTCAGTATCGACAGTCGAATACTTTGCTGATACCTTCAAATTTTTCCTACTGGATTCGTACGTACATCTAACTGAGATTTCCTCCCTCTTGGAAACTCTGTTTAATGGGTATTATACGATATCCCCTTCCTTTAAACTGAATAACACTGAATTTGCTACAGTTTTACCACATCGATAACCAATGTCCTGCTTTCGAAATATAAGAGAA
Source organism: Caerostris extrusa (assembly GCA_021605095.1). Lineage (NCBI taxonomy): Eukaryota > Metazoa > Arthropoda > Arachnida > Araneae > Araneidae > Caerostris > Caerostris extrusa. The sequence goes on along the minus strand of BPLR01019078.1, from coordinate 2,539 downwards.
TAAATTGCTTATTAACGATTTAAAATGCAAATAGTTTGTCTTGCCAGTGTTAAGATTCTGATATACATGCAATTATGAATAAGAAAGAGGAAGATAAGTAAAAATTTTAAATAAACACGACATTTTGTAATTTTGGGCAATTCATGAAGATCATTTTCTTATTTTTAAACAACATATTTCTCAGATGCGTAATGTTTGTAAGCATTTAAGTACACATTGTATTTTAGCAAGTGTTCTTACATAACCCATAATCCTAAGTTTTGATGTGTTAAATAAATTTACGCAATTATTTAAAGTACCGAAAAGATTTGAGGCATATAATCGTCTATTGTCGAAAGATGGAGAAAATTATTAACTTTCCAAAGGATAACAAAACAATTACTTTCATGACAGTTGAACTTTCCATTTCCTTTAATAATGACTTGTTTAGATTTAGGTAAATTCACATTTTTTTATTTAAAAAAAAAATTACAGGAAATTAACCTTGTCAATCCTTGAAAAAAAAAAAAAATAGTAGTCACAGAGTGATAAACTTCTCGAGCTAACCAAAATATTTCTTTATAGCTCCTTAATTTTAGATTTCCTTTTAAGATGGCTTATGAAAACATTTCAACATTTAGAGAGAAATTGACGGTAAAACACTACTGAAAATTAAAAAAAAAAAAATTCTTAGAGGAATTTAAATATACAACACTGTTTTTCTTCCAAAAATCATAAGAAATAAAAACATCAGCAAGATATGAGAGCTAAAATAAATTTCTAAAAAAATTTCCACATAAAAAATTTCCTTATCGAAATGAAAACAATATATTATCAATAAGAAATTACAATATAATAAAGATGTATATATATATATATATATATATATATATATATATATTTTATATGAACTCGATTTTAAATGTTTGATACCATGAAGAGCTTTACATAATGAATGAAACCTAAAAATTATACGACAAATACATTTTATTGGTGATTGTCACTGTACAATTCGTATTTACATAATAATTATTACTAAAAAATTTAATTTTTATAATTTATGAGATTTTCTTACTTTTAATTTATGCATCTATGATATATGCTTATGTGGGAGAAAGATAAAGTTTGAACAGTTTAATATATCGAAAGATGAGCCTTTTGACTTCAAAATTTAAAGACTGAAATTGAAATATTGCTTTTATTTTTTAATATTAAATTATTTAATATTTTTAATATTTTATATATTTTTAATATGAAATATTGCTTTTCGTGTTCGTATAATAAAAATTAAATCATTTTTTATTTTTATAGCTATTTATTTTTTAATTGTGAAATCCCATCCATCTTTTTCAATGACTTAATCTTCTAAATTTCTTTTACGCAAATTTTTACTCAAAAAGGAATATCCAAAATAGCTTTTTACTCAGTTATTATTCATTAAGCTCCTCATTCCTAAGTTATTTATATTTATTGTGAAAAAACATGTTTCATTTTAAAATTGCGCTAAACGTAGAAGATAGAGTTGCTATAAATGATAATTGCGTATTTTAATACGCAAACTTCACAACAACTAATTATAAACAATCATTTTTTAGGCATGAATATGAATGAAAAAATAAATAAAAAAAAAATAATAAATAATGGATAAAAAAAAATAAATAATTGTTATATAAAAACATTTGACTGATCATTTTTGTGCTTGGTGACTACAAAAAATTTAACCCCCAAAACTAAAACGCTTACTAAATTATTACGCATCCAGGCCGGATTTTCCCTATAAGTCAACTAGGTTTCAGCCTAGGACCTCTAGATCAAAGTGTCTAGAGAGGAAAGAAGATCTACATTCAAATTGTTAGCAAAATTAGACTTAGATTATTATAAAAACAGTAAACACTAAAACACTGAATCAAAATAAATAAAACACTGAATAAAAATAAGGATAACTATTCTACACATATGAATAATAAACAAACATAATAAGTAATTTGCAAACTTAAAAATGGGAGGTGAAAGGCCTCATATGTGGAATAGCTTAGGGCCTCTTTTCATCTTAATTCGGCCTTGTACGCATCAAATTCGTTAATTGCTTTTTACTCATAAAAACTTTGGATATTGTTTTGAGGGAGTGGGTTTTCATGTCTTTGATGAGTTTTTCGTTTTCTTTGACCCCTTTCAACGTTTCTGATTGGTTTACTATTATTTTTTGTTAATTTCTTTCACGCGCTCTTTATAAAATCGTTTGGAATTCCAACGTTTTTGAAATTCTACAGTTTTTTTTATTTATTGTTCTGTTTTTTCGATTTTGAACGATAACTGATGAACATAATTTATTTATCTTGAATATGATTTATAGATATTTTCTAGATTTCAATTTCTATATCTTTTCTATAATATTTATAGATATTTTCTATATATATTCTATTTTTGCTTGTTTAAGATTACTAGTAGGCGTTTTATACTCACATTAAATTCTACATTTTATGGGTAGCACGTGTATCGGCCTGGCAGATTATTTTTTCATTTATTATGTTATATTTATCTTTTATCACATATGAAATAA
>BPLR01019077.1:0-39299 GCA_021605095.1 Caerostris extrusa | reverse complement strand
ATAATTATGGTTGGAAATTGAGGTTTCGTTGAAATAATAAAACAGAAATATAAAAAATATTAACACAAATGGACCCTAAATCGCTCGTCCATATTAAGTAAATCATATTGACTAGTTTCCCTCTACAACGATTTCACTTCCAGTAGCAAAGACATATCTCCACGTTGGACAAACATGATTGATAATTTCTGCTCAGCTAATTTCTACAATAAGGAAGCGGCCATTTTGATAAATGGCACTGATGTTTTGTTAGCCAGATGGGTGACCCGGCCTTTGATTTAGGTGTGACGAATCGAAAACCTCACGCAAACTCGGCAATGTTTCTAGGCAGCCTAGGTTGTCAATGACAAATGGGATTTAAAAAAAATAATCTAAATTTCATATCACTTGAGGTAACGAGATAAGCGAAAGGAAAGTGAAAGCTCGAGATTGGTTTTACAGCTGAGTTTTAATTAATAGTTTTTGTGGAAGGTTAATTGATATTCGCAACACTTTCTTACAATAAATAATAAGAGATAATTTGTATTAAATTCTGTTTAATTGCAATGATAATTACTAGCCTGGGGTTAAAAATTTTTATTTTTCATAATTTTTGATATAGAAATACTTTACTTCCATTTGAATGAATAATTACGTGTAAATATGGAAAAAATTGTTCTGAAATGGTATAATTTTACAGGAAATATATATATTTAGATGCTAAATCTTTTCTTAAAAAATCAATCTTGATAAAACAATAATAATTATATTAACTTTTAATAGTTTAGAATTTACACTATATACAAATATTATTTAAAATTCATTATAGATTCACTAGAAAAGAATTGTTGTAAAATGATATAATTTTATAGGAAAATGTGTATTTAAATATTTTAGATAATTTAGATGAAATTGAATTAAGAACTGTTAAAAATATATCTATTATTCTAAATCTTTTTCAAAAATAAATCTTGATAATCTACACAATAATAATTATATTAAGTTCTAACAGTTTAGAAATGACACTTTACACAAATATTATTACAAATTCACTATAGATTCACAGAAAAGAATTGTTGTAAAATGATATAATTTTATAGGAAAATGTATATTTAAATGTATTAGATTATTAGATTATATTCATTATTATTATATTTATTATTATTATTAATTTTATTTATTATTATTATTATATTTATTATTTAGTTCAAAATTAAAAACTTTTAAATAATATACTTATTATTCTAAAAGTTTGCCCTAAAGTAAATCTTGATAATCAATAAACAAGAATATATTACACTGAGTTTTAATAGTTCAGCAATGGTACTAAATACAAATATTATTATAAATTCATTATAGATTCTACAAAAAAATTGTTGTAATTATGTTATTACAGATTCATTATAGATTCCCAGAAAAAAATTATTATAAAATGATATAATTTTAAAGGAAAATGTATAGTTAAATGTTTTAGATTACTAAGACATTCCTTCAGCAGAATAAACTATGATCGTAGAGAGACAAACCAAACCGAACTGTACTCAATATTATCTATTTTTGTGAATTTTTCTCACGAGGCATATTGATAATTCACAAAGTTTTTGAAAATGGACAAATACTCTTCATATTTCTTATTTCAAATACTTTGAGTAAACTTTTGTGGAATCAAGCATGCTTTTTACTAGACTCACAGCCATACTACCAAGAAAAAAGAATTTCATTCAGTAGAATAAATAATGACGGTAGAGCGACAAACCAAACCAAATCGTACTCAATATTGCATGTTTTGTGAGAATTTCTTTCTCACAAAACACATTGATATTCACAAAGTTTTTAAAAAGGAACAAATACTCTACTCCATTCTTATTTCAAATACTTTGATTAAACTTTTGGTACCATCTGAGGAATCTTGTTAGGTTCACAGCCATACTGCTAAGGGAAAAAAAGAAATTCATACATCAGAATTAAACTATAACCGTAGAGGAACAAACCAAATTGTACTCAATATTACATGTTTTTGTGGATTTCTTACTCACAAACACATTAATAATTCACAAAGATATTGAAAATGGATAAATACCCTACATCTTTAAAAAAAAATTAAAAATTTAATCATACCAAAAATTTAATCATAATATTTGAAATAAGATTCAAATATTATGAAATACCCTACATCTTTCTTATTTCAAATATTATGATTAAATTTTTGGTACCATCTGAGGTTTGGTTTACCCTTCTACGGGCATTTTGTGCACACTTCAGAGTAGTAGGCCGGGACCTACAGTTTAATGTGGATTCCGAACAACTCAAACATCCATGCCACTCCCCCAGTACCATTCATTCAGTAGAATTAAACTACGACCCAAGATTGACAAACCAAATCAAATTGTGCTCAATATTACATGTTTTTGAATTTATTTCTCACAAAACACATCTTCAGGTTGGAATCCTGGCGTTGGCATGGATGTATGGTAGTGGTTCGGAATCCACATTAAACTGTAGGTCCCGGTCTAATTATCTAAAGTGTGCAGAAAATTACTGTAGAGCAACAAACGAGACGAAACGAAACAAAAAACAAAACACATTGATATTTTACAAAGTTTTTGAAAATGGACAAATACTCTACGTCTTTCTTATTTCAAATATTATGATTAAACTTTTTGGCACCAACTGAGGAACCAAGCATGTTTCTTGCTAGGCTTCCAACCATACTACCAAGAAATTCATTCAGTAGAATTAAACTATCTCCAAAACCATTAAGTCAAATAATCGACTAATCTTCCCAAATTGCACACCTAAAGGGTAAGTGCGAACTCGAATCAGGATTATCATCCATTTATTCCGAGAAAATTCTGGTTCGCACTCAACACCCATCATTTCTGGAGGTTTAAATTAAGGAAACCCTCTATTTTTCCCGAAGGTGTGGAGATGTGAAACAATTACGTTCCCGTGCGACAGGGGTTATTTTCACGGTCTAATGAATTGGTAATCGAACGCATTTAATAGCGATTTTATTATTTGGCAACATAATCCGATAAACAAAAGGCTCATTCCGATAATAATGCGCTGAGCGTAACAAGTTCGCCATTTTGCTGCCGGTGAAGATTGCGTGTGGGGAAAACACTTTTTTTTTTTTTTTTTTTTTTTTACCGAAAATCGATTTTTTTATCAAACATTTATTTCGGAAATATTTATTACTTGTTTTTAGAAACGATTTGGAGTTTATAAATTTATTAATGTTAATTCTATTCGAAAAGTACAGATAAAATGTTAAGCAATATCTTATCTTATTTTACCAATAATTGATACGATTAATTATTTATAAACTTTGGACAATTTTACTTGACGTTATTCGCCATTAGATCAGTAAATACTATAGCTCTGGCTATCGGTGCAGCAGGTTTCGGGTTCGAGTCCCGGCGATGTCCTGTAGTGGTTCCACTTAAGTGGTTCCAGAATCCATTTTAAATCGTAGGTCCCGTTCTAATATGACTGTAGAGAATAGGGCTTCAGGCATAGGGTTGAAAACCCTACCTCGTAAAAAGAATACATTGCCATCTCTAAATCTGCCAGTAGGTAGACAGCCTTAGCCTACCATGGGGTTGTTGCGCCAATGAAGGAGAAAAATTATATTTAAGGTTTTAAAATGTTGTGCAATTTCCACTTTACGTTATTCGCCATTAGAGAGGCAAATACTATTGCTCTGGCCTCGGCGTCACAGGTTTCGTGTTCGAGTCTCGACGGGTGTCATGGTTATTTGTAGTGGTTCGGAATCCACTTTAAACTGTAGGGCCACGTCTAAAAGTATTGTAGAATATTGGGAATACCCGTAGAAAAACATCTCCCGTTTTGGAATCTACCAGTAGGCAGACGGCTTTGGCCCCTACCATGAGGCTGTTGTGCCAATGAAGAAGAATTATATTCAAGGTTTTAAAATGCTGGGCAATTTCACTTGACGTTATTCGCCATTAGATCGGTAAATACTAGCGCTCTGATGCTCGATGCCACGGATTTCGGGTTCGAGTCTCGGGCGATGGCATCGATGTTTGTAGTGGTTCGGAATCCCCTTCAAACCGTAGGCTCCGTAAAAACCACCTCCTGTCTCAGAATCTGCCAGTAGGCCATGGTCCATCATACACTGTAGTGTTAAGGAGTTAGTAAGTTAGATCTGTAGTTATGCATCAGATTTAGTGTTCATGGTAGATAATAAAAATTGAATGTACACCACAAAATGATATAATGTATTCTGCGAACAAAAAGACTTTTCGGCCTACAGATTTATGATGCCTATATCTGAAAAAAATTATTTTTGCTCGCTAATCAAATTTCGAATTGGACTCCCTCATTTCGGGAACCCAAAACATCCAATAGAACCGCTTTATCTTAAGCGAATAGAACCAATAAAGCACTAAAATTTTTTTTTATGGGTAAAAATAGTTTATCTAATGTTTCATTTTCCCCAGCGTTACTTTTTTTATGGGTAAAGCCGAAAGCATTTATAATGACAATTTTTATTGAATAGCATATAGTGGCGTGTGTGATGGTAACTTTAAAAAGATATTCCAAAAGATTAAGATTAAAGATCTGGGGTTTTGTTATGATTAAGATAAAAATCTCTGTTTCGAAAGTTTTTTTTTTTTTTTTTAAGCTACTATATCTCACAGTAATTTTAAAAGTAGTATTTTTATTTAATTCCGTAGCAATAGGAAGTCGAGCGGCAAGTCAAAAAATGAAGAGATAATTTTTGTCATTTGTTAAAAATATTATGGTAACGTATAAGATAAAGTATAAGAAATATTATGGTAACGTATAAATATTATGGTCACTTAAGATGTTATCGTTGCAAGCATTAGAAACATTTCTATTTTTTTATTATTTTTTCAAATTCAATTATGTGAGGAATTTTTAAGGATGTATCCAGTTACCAGTTTACGAGACAAGTTTATTTTTTGAAAAAATAAAAAAAAAAGGCTGGAAAGTAAGTTGAATCTTGTATGCCAATATTCCATATTTTTGCATATATTTTGCATTTCTGTTTCGAATAAGGTGGATTTTTACTGAATACTAAAATATCACGTCTTGGAATACCAGAAATCGGAAGTCGTGATTTCTGTCCCATAAAAAATTGGTTGGCGTTCTATGACATAAGAATTTAATATTCAGTGAAAATCCGCCTTTTGAAGAAAAAAAGATTTAAAGGACGATGTTCTTTCTTAATTAGATTGTTGAAAGTTGTTATTTTATACGCGAAACACTGTAAACTATTATATTATTCAGTGATAGTTTTTTTAATATATATATATATTGAAAAAAACCTTTATCTTTGAATAATATAATAAGTTTATATATATATAAGTGTGCGTGTGTGTGGCCTGATGGCTGAGTGACTCGAACTCGGTGCCACATTTTTCGGATTCTTGTCCCAACTGTGCCATTTATGTTAGTAGTGGTTCGGAATCCACTTTAAACCATAGATCCTGTCTATATGACGTAGGGCGTAGGGCTGATAACCCTAACCTGTAAAAAGAAAACATCTCATGTCTCGAAATTTGCCTGTAGGCAGACGGCCTTGATCCACCATGGGGCTGTTGCTCCAATGAAGAATGTATATATATATATATATATATACTGAAAAGGAATATTTCGTTTGATATCTTAAAAGTATTATATCATAACAGAAAAATAAACATTTAAATATCGAAACAATTATTTATCTGCTAAAATTATGTCACTTTTGAATATTTAATTTTTTAATTTCGCTTTTTAGTTATTTGTTAAAAATTGTCTATATAAGATATTTGTATGTAAAGAGAATATATATAAAACGCAATAGAAGTAACAAAGTAACAACATATACAAGAATACAAGTAACAAAAAAATTTAAATTTTTTAATGAAATAAATTTTAAAAAAAACAATAAAGCTTAATTAAAGTTTTAAATTAAAAAGCTAAAATTACGTAAAATAATAATAAAATAAAATACTAATTACCATTTAGAAATAATTTCCATTAAAGATTATGAAAGAAAATTATCAAAAATCTATTAAAAAGAAAATACAAATATGTGACCAAAGATGACGGGAAAAAAGCAGGCTCAGTAACAAAATCTACCAAAAAGAAAATGAAACATCGTTGTCAACATAAACAGAAATCCATTAAATAATGGGTTATCCATCCGAGTCATGGGATTGGCCTTAATTGTATTAAATGAAAGAAACAAAATTCCACTGCTTTTCAATTACGCCATTTTTTTCCCTTTGCATACCTGATACCCCTCACTTACGAATGGGTAATTCTGGGCGTATGACAACGGTTTTTCTGATGTACCGCTTGGACCTACACAATACTATAATGGACAATTTCTTCTTTTCATTTCGCAGATTACAGGTTTACAGGGGTAAGCATTACAAACTCAACCATCAAATTAATTTTTCCTCTCTTTTCTGAATCAATTTTTTTTCATGATTCGAAATGTGTGTTATTGTAGGATCTGATTGCAGTGAGCAAGCAGAAAAAAAAATCGCAAATTGATTAATTTCGGGAACGGTAAAAAGCTTATAATACGTTTTTATGAGTGTATATGAACAATTACACGTTTTTTTTCAATTAGACAGGGAGTAATAACCAAACATAAAAAACCAAGACTTTATTTTTATTTATTACTAGTTTTTTTATTGTTTATTTTATTTTATTTATTATATTTTACTTTTATGAAAGGAAATGAAAATACTATACTAGTAATTTTTAGGATATGAATTTTTTGCTATTTTAACCTTGATATATATATATAGATAGATAGATAGATAGATAGATATTCTGTTTAGGGTTTTTGTTAATGAAAGAATCTTTAAATTTTGACTAATGATAGATTAGATAAATTAAAATTATGAAAATTAAATATTAGAGTTTGATTTGTATGATTTGAATATAGGAAAGGATTTTTAGATTCAAAAGTAGAAAACGATTGCATTATTTAAAAAATGTGTAATATATTATGCAGAAAAATCCGCACGTTATCTCATTAGTACAAATTGTAAAAATTTGATAGATAAAATAATATTTGTATTAGAATAAACAAATAACAATTAGATAACAAATATTTGTATTAGATAAAATTGTAATGATAATTATTATTACATATTAAATGTTAATTCGGCTCCCCTTCCTCAAAAAAAAAAAAAAAAATTAGGATTTTTAATAATATAAAAAATAATAATAATATAAGGAATTATATAAGAAATGACTTTTAGATTCAAAAAGTAGAAATACGATTGCATTATTTACAATAAAACACGTAATATATTATCCTGAAAAATCCAAAAACTATCATTACTACAAATTATAATAGGTAAATTAATAATAATTGTAATAAATAATAATAATTATTATTGCATGATTAATAATAATAAATATTGCATTAAGAATAAATATTAATTAGGCACCCATTCACCAAAAAAATTACACATGATTTTAATAAAAACATGTAAATTAAAATAATGCCTTATTTAACAACAAAGCTAAAATATTCTAAGATTTATTGTTTTAAAATTATTTATAATAAAAGTACAGTTCTATATCTAGAGAGAACTGTACTTATTATAAATATTTTAATAACGATGAGCTTCAGAATATTTTAGTTTTATTGTTAAATTTTATGTAATAAAAGTAAACACTGAAAATACTGAATGGAAATTTTTTTATGTGATTTTTATTTGTAAGCGTAAATAAAAGCTATTAAAAAAGTTTCCTATCAAAGCTTTATTTGTTCGAACATAACTATAGCAGCAGACGATATTTATTCGTCTTATTTGTGGTTCCAAAACAGAATAAACAAATTTATTTCCAGTTGTTCTGAAAAAAGTAATATATAAAAATAAATATTACAATAGGATTACCGCCTTAAAACATCTGCCAAAACGGTCTTCCACCTTGTTATTTGATTTGTTCGCTGATCATTCAGCATAATACACGAGACATTAATGATCTCTAAATTTGCTGTTTGTGGCTGCGCTGAAGACTTTTATGTCCCTGCTTCGGTAAACAACGTCTTTATTAAGAAAGCAGGCAGGGGATTGGGGTGGGGGAAAGACCCTCCGCAGACGATCTCACTAATAAGTGAAGACAAGAATAAAACGGAAAGGAATATAAAGCAGGGTCTGAAGGTCAACTCTAAGAAAAGCATTGATAATTCAGTATTGGTTCATTTGTAGAAACGAAGCATTTTGTCCGAATGTACTACTTGTCAATGTCAATCAAATTGACAGGTTAATGTAAGTGTCTGGCAAAATGTCGTCGTTGGTTATAAATTTTTCTCATTTATATTCATAACCTGATATATTTTTAGTTTTCTAAGAAATTCATAGCACAAAAAATAATCTGTGTTACAGATTATTGAAGGAATTTTTTGTACAGATATGGTGAAAGGTAAAATGGTTCTTACACAGAAAAAAATATGATAATAATATTTAGGAAGTTTTATTACATGATATATTCTTCATTTGACCTGTTAGTTAAGAATTATGATATCTTGAGATATCTTTTCGAAAAGACTAATCTTTTTTGATATCAAAATAATATTCAAATATCTAAAGCCGTTACACTGTTAACACACTTAATAACTTTTAACACAGGCCGCTTTTAATCTACTGAGTTTGAAAAGAATTTGTAATAAAATTGAGAATTATATTTTAAACATCAGTTATCAATTAATTCAAAATATTTAAATTAAAAATGTTTAAATTATTTGCTGATTTTTGGGATTTGTCAATTAAAACAAATTTTTAAAAAGTTATATTTTATTTATTATTCGTTAAAAATAAGGGCTTCAACAGTCCTTGAAATTTAAAACAACTTCATATTTTGAAATAACCATGAAATCTAAGGTTTGGTTTGGTTTGGTTTGTCGCTCTACGGTTTTCTTTTTTTGCAAATTTTAGGCTAATTAGATCGGGATCTACAGTTTAATGTGAATTTCGAGCCACTACTACACTACACTACACTACATCACCTCACTCTGCCTAGAGCTGACTGAGTTACCTTTTACGGTTTAGGAATAATGTCAAGTCTGATTGAGCTCTGTGACGTTCTACGGTCATATGAAACCGGGACCTGGCTTAAAGTGGATTCCCAACCACTACAAATATCAGCCGGGTCTCGAACTCGAAACCTGTGGTACCGAGTGCCATTATATTTCTTAGTCTGGATTAATTTAAATACTAGGAATTAATTAATTAATTAAAGGAACTATAGTTTTTTTTTACGTGTTAATTTTCTTTTTATTTTTAAATGATGTCCCCTTCTATCTATTCACTTTCGGTCATCGGCCATCAGTTTTTGAACCACTAACAAACATTGAGATTCAGGACAATCCCTCCAGGAATGGAATCTGAAACCTGTGGTATCAAAGGCCATAGCTCTAGCCAATTGACCATCAGGCCGCCAGGAATTTTAGAAAGTTCTAAGAAATAATAACACGTATAAAATATCTTTAAAAAAATATATATTTAGTCTTTTAGCAAAATATTATATTACAAACGAGTAATAGCCCTCAAGGCAATAAAAAAAATAGGGCCTTTGCCCTCCCTGTAAGTAAAAATTAAAAAACAAAAATATTAAAATTCTCTTAATTTGCGGAGTTAAAAACTTCCCACATAATTAAAACCTAGCTAGTCTCTCTCTTCAGTCTTTTCAATTCCTTTTCGTTAAATCTTTGAAAGACACCAAGTAATGATCGGGCAGATATGTTAATAATACCAATTTACATGCTGTGTAATTGCGCTACGTCATACCATATTCAAATGATTAAGGAAGGTATAATAACATTGAGAGAGATAAATAAATTAAATTACAACCTATGTCTTTTGTACGTCATTCAATCCTCATTGAAACTAAAAGAAACAACATTTTACTATCTATTCAACTCCCAAAGAAAACCAGTGTAAAAAAAAAAAGAAATCACTGTAGCGAAATAGAGATGTCAGAACGAATCTCGATCACGGTTACAGTCACGCGACAATTTTCCGAATCTTATCTTACGTATCATTCTATTTTTTATTTATTTTTATTTATTTATTCTTTTATCATTCTCTTGTTCACCCTCGGATAGCATTTAAAGAATGATGAGTGTAATAATATAAAAAGGATGCTGAGAATTCTTTGCTGATCTTTTGTAGTTGAATACATTCGCTCATAGATGGCGTCGAACGTCACAAATTAATTGGATACTAAAAATCGTCTGTGTTTAAATCCAGCTGTCATTTTCATTGACAACTGTTCTTTCTCGTTCCATTTTTTCTTTTCTTTTTCTTTTTATTTGTGATAAGACATATTCGTGAGAATGTCATATAAAAAGTATTTTGTTTCTAAAAAAAAAAAAAAAATATCTTTTATATGAAATCTGAAGATGTAGTTTAACTGTCAGCTCTTTAAAAATATGTCTGACAAAAGGTGACGAATGTTGCTTTTTTTTTTTTTTTTTTACAAAAATATAGAACGAATTTGAACCTTCATTGAATTGGGAAAAAAAAAAGATTTAGTATTTGTTGTTGTTTTATGTCTTTTTGTTTAAAGAAGTTTTATCTTGACATTTTCGATATCTTTATTACACGCTAATATGATATATAGAAAATGTTTTTCATCATTCAATTAAATTTTGATAAAATTCAGCAATAAATGAATATATTTTGGACAAATTGTACCATTTTTATTTACATTGCACAAATAAAATTTTTAATGCAGAATGTTTGGAATCTTCCCTAAATGATTAAAACTGAAATAAAAAAAAGTACTTTTGGGAATATTTATAATTTAGGGATTTAATTTAAGAATTTTGACTAAATTGTATGTACTAATTTCGTGATTATTTATGTTTGAAATAAAACGAGCAGGCAATCATTATTAAAAATAAAAAAATATATAGAACTATTTAACTATCAAAAAAGCTTTAAATAAATATTTTACAGGTATTTCTCACTGGAAAAAAATGATTCAGCGATCGAGTAAAGATTTAACAGAGGATTATAACATTATTGATTAACAGAAATTTATTTCAATCAATAATAAAAAAAAAAACGAAAATCTCATATGAGCTGTGGTTATACTTCTACAAGAAGAAGAACATTTTTAAGCTATTAATTTATTTTTATAGCCAGTTTAGTATAGAGTATTCTACATTTTATAAGTTTATTTCTTTTTAAATAAGGGGCCTGAATGGCCGAGTGGCTAGCGCTCTGGCGCTCGGTATCATAGGTATCGGGTTCGAATCCGGCGGTGCCATGGATGTGTGTAGTGGTTCGAATCCACTTTAAACCGTAGGTCCCGGTCCTAATAGGATCGTAGAACGTTTCGGTGGCATTGTTACTCCGCGTCCGTGGCTTATCTTCAAGTTACACGCGCCCCTAGGTAATGCAAAGTGAGTACGTCTGTGCAGCGCTTGCCTTAAGGCATCCAAGACCAAGCTGCTCTAAGTGTTTGCCAGCTGCATTAGAAAGAAAGAAAAAATTCTTTTTAAATTTAATATTCATTTTATTTGTTTAATTTGTTTCTGCGTTATTGGCGATTTCGTACTAACATATATTGATGTGGGCAACCTGCTAATCGCCCAATCGGCTAGAGAGCTCTTGCCTTTTTTGGTACAACAGGCTTCAGGTTCGTATCCTAACAATAGAATGGATGCTTGTTAGTGATTCGGAATCCACCTTAAACTGTAGATCCCTGTCTGCTGGTATAGATGTTTGTTAGTAAAGTGTGCACAAAACTACCGTAGAGGGACAGACCAAAACCAATTTTTATGTAGCACAATTAGTACATAGTATATGACTTCTTTTATAATAATTAATAATTGCTATCATCTAAGTATAGAAGAATGGAAAATACTAATTTTCTAATATACTAATCAAAATTCAAATTCAAATTATTTTTGAACAATTAAAATACTTTGAACTAATTTCACAGCAGTTACGCAAATCAAAAATATCTATTGAACAATTAAAAATACTTTTTTGAACAAAAGTTACCTTCAAACGGTAAAAAAAACTGTTTACGGTACTGAAGTCTAAATCTAATTCCTCCAGTTTTTGATCGTAATAACATTAAAACCAGAGTATCATTAATCTGTTAATTATAATAACCTAAAATCAATTCAACATAGAATATGCTACCTTATAAGTTTTTTATTTTTTTAAAATTCAATATTTAATTTTAAACTGTTTCTGCGCTATCGGGGATTTCGTAATAACAGATCTTTAAGCACGTTTAGTACATATATGACTTCTTTTTATAATAATTTTTGTTCGTTAATTGCCGTTAGTTTTTTGTCATCTAAATGTACATAAATAAAAAAAGTTTAATTTTCTAATATACTAATCAAAAATCAAAATTATTTTTCGCTAATTTCACTGCAGTTACGCACCAAAAATAGGTATTGAGCAACTAAAAATACTTATACTGAACAAAAGTCACCTTCAACCGTTAAAAAACGAACGTACTGTTTCAAGTTTTAAAATGGTTTAATAAAATCGATTTAAATGGTTAAACTGTGTCAAGCTTTAAAAAGCTTTCTCGGTCTAATTAGCCTAAAGTGTGCACAAAATGACAGTAGAGCGACAAAACCAAACCAATTTTTTATGTAGCACAATTAGTACATAAATGACTTCTTTTATAATGATTTTGGTTTAATAGTTATTGTAATTGTTATTTTTATCATCTAAGTATACATAAAAACATTAATTTTCTAATATATTAAACAAAATTTTTCCCTACTTTCACATAGCTGAACAAAAATAGCTATTGAACAACTAAAATACTTTGAACAAAAGTTATCAAACGGTAAAAAAGAAAGTACTGTTCGAAGCTTTAAAATGGTGGATTCTAAATGGTTTCCAACTCCAAATCTAATTTCGAATGGCCGCAATTATTCAACCATTCAGAGCGCCATCATTGATTTACAGTTGGTTTGCGGTATCATTCATTTCAAAAGGAAAAAAAGGTCACAGAAGCTTGATTTAGGCCTTAAATGCAATAATTAGACATTCTTTTCTCCTCATGTGGAGGAATATCTCGAGTAATTACATGGCTTAAGTTACCAACTTCTTCTCTTCAGTTCCTTCTTTGTATTATCGTTTGGGACTTTAGTAGCGAAGTGTTCTTCGGAAGTTAGACTTGGTGACCTCTCGCATACCCGAAGGCTTCTTTTGGGGGACGAGATGGAATAATTTTTTTGGTGCCTTTTTTGGTTTTGTTCTAATGAATGCTTAGGGATGTGATACTTTTTTTTTTTTTTTTTTACTTTTGAAAACTGGAATTAGTCGTCAGTTTTGGTGTGTTTTGGACTTATTTCTGTTAGGGCGGGTTGTGCTAATGAGTTATTGAGGTCTTGGGAAAGTCGTTTATTTAATATAAGAAATTAAAAAAGAGGAAACATTCATGTAAAAAATATAGTTTTGTAATAGCTCTTAGCATTTTGACATTACTAATAGCATAAAACTTGGACATGAGTATATGTTATGTTCGTAAATCGGACGCTATTGTATTAATACAACCAACTGTAAAAATGACCCATAAAATAAAATAGGGAAATAAATAATGTTTTAAGATCATTAATGTTTGCTATGTCCCTTTATGTAATATAAGGAATAAAAAAAGATGAAAGATTCGTTTAAAGAACATGGTTTTGTAATGGTCTGTAACATTTTGATATTACTAATAGCATAAAATGCAGACGTAAGTTTAAGCTAAGTTCGTAAATCAGACGCAATTGCAAATACACAACCCAACTGTAAAAATGACATAGCTAAAATAAAATTGCAAAATAAATAACGTTTTGAAATCAGTAATGTTTACTACGCCAATTATTTAATATAGGAAATGACAAAAGAAGAAAGATTCATGTAAACAATACAGTTTTGCAATGGTCTGTAGCATTTTGATATTACTAATAACATAAAACTCAGACATTAGCACATGTTGTTCGTAAATCCGACGCAATTGTATATCCAACTGTAAAAAATTACACAACTAAAATAAATCTGGAAGATAAATAATGTTTAACATCAGCGAATGAGTAGTGCAAAGGTTCAAGTAAATAACTTCTGTATGTTGTACAGTTAATTGAAATTATGGAGTTTCAAACTTTCGTTATGACTGACTCTTTATTAATTCATTACTAACTAAAATTTAATCAATAAATAAAACATAGCTCAAAACTTACATGATAAATATTGAATATGTATTCAATTACAATACTTCGTCTCTTACTAAAATAATCATTATACACAGAAGTTCATTCGAAGAAAATCTAAAAACTATAGCAATAGTTAGATATTTTCTAATCCACTGATTTCAAAAGTGGGCGATACTAACCTCTGGGCGGCAGTGGAATTATCAAGGCGGGTATAGTAGCCCCAGATGCATTCGGGAATTATTTAATGAAATTAAGTGGCCGATGAAATGATAAAGAAGAAGATAAGAACATTTAGAAAAATTAATCGTGTATCTTTCATCTATTGTGCAATATTATTTTCCATGTAAACATACAAAATACAGTTATTACCGATTGGGGGCCTTAAAAACATGCATGAATGCATGCACTCCCTTTGCAACAGTGTCACACATTGTCGTTAAGTCCAGCTTATTTTAAATTAAAAAACGGACAGCAACAACAACTGCTGCAAAAGCAGATACTTACAATTTATCCTGTATTATTGGCTAAAATATGAAGTTATTATCAAGTGCGAATATGATGTTGTTCTAATTAGGAATCTATGGCATCTCAAAAAGTTTTTTTTTTTCTTTTTCCTAATGCAGCTGGCAAATAGACCGTGATCTTCGCCATAAGGTCTGCACTGATGTTACTCACTTTGCATTACCCAGGGACGCGTGTAACTTGATGGTAAGCCACGGACGCGGAGTAAAGGCTCGTTCCCACCGAGGCGAGAGACGTGAAGATTCAAGAGGCAAGCGACAAAATTTTTTCGACCCCTTCACAGCGAAACGTCAGAAATAGCATTACGCCTAGTGAAAAACCGCTTCGAGTTGAAAGTTGGGCAACTCAAGCGGCGGACTGCAAACCGGTTTCAGGCGACCGCGGTGAGGCTAGTGATTGGTCAAATTTTTCGCTTGCATCTTCTCGCCTTGGTGAGCACGAGCCTTAACAATGCCCCCGCAACGCTCTACAATCCTATTAGGACCGGTACCTACGGTTTAAAAAGTGGATTCGAACCACTACAACACCCATGGGCAAAGCCGGGATTTGAACCTGATACCTGTGGTACCGAACGCCAGAGCGCTAGCCATTCGTTCATCAGGCCCCCCTCTCGAAAAGTGAAATCATAAAAAGGAAGTTGTTATTTAAAACAGAATAATTTGTTTACACAATACGAGAAACTTCGTTTCAAAAACTTTTATTTAAAATAAACGCTGATTTTCAAGATATTTTAAGATTGGCACGAAATATGTGTTACTTAATGTAACGATGAACCCATATCAAGTCCTATGCTCTGAAGTTCATTATGAATTGTCTGGTTTTTAAAATGTAAACAGATTATTGCTTCAATATTCTCAAAATAGTGTATAAAGATTAGTTTGTGCTTATAAAAGTTAAATTAACCAACTCTTAACAGATTTTACTCTCTGAATTGGATAGGGCTACTTGTAGTATTTGAACGATTGCTTCTTCGTAAAGTTCAAGCTATTGAATTTGTAGCTATTGAATTTGAGAGTCCTTTGTTAAGATTCTGTACTTTAAGTATCCGATTTCGCAAAATCTTGTGTCCGCGCCAAATGGAATCGCCGAAACCGCAGTATTTTGTAACCGCAGAGGCCATTTTGTTTATTTAGTAGTGGGCTTGGCAAAAACCGCAAGAAAAAAAAACTACCAAGTAAACAAGCGAAACTCTTACATGCAGAACTCAGTTGTAGTAGTATTATGACCAATTGCTTCATAAATTTCTTGGGCTATTGAACATTGGTACACTCCCATGTGTACTGGTCCATGTTCATAGATGATAAATTAAAATTAGTGAAAGAATTTCAGTTTTTTTATGTTTTTATTAATTCCATTTTTCTTCATCATGCTTAGTAGAGCGGGGTTTTAGAACTATCACAAGCTAGTTAAACAAATTTAAAAAAACAAAAATAGAATAGAAAAAGAAACCGATTGCAAATAGGGAATGGAGGTGATTTAAAATATTGTGGACAAAAAATAGAGCTGAGGATTAATTCATTGACAATAACACACCAGGTTCGTATTTCTCACTACCGTGTTTAATGTTATGAGTAATTTTTATTTTTATATTGTCCTCCGTTATCTTACTTTTTACTGCGGGTAATGTGAGATTTACTTTGATTGATTTTATAATTTCAATATTCAAAGAATCTTATTTACATTTTTATTTATTATGTTTTAAGACGAACATATGTAGAAACACAGACGATATATAGAAATATATGTAGAAACATAGACGAAACGCAGAAACACAGGCGATATGTAGAAACACAGACGATATGTAGAAACACAGACGATATGTAGAAACATAGACGATACGCAGAAACACGGGCGATATGTAGAAACACAGACAATATGTAGAAACACAGACGATATGTAGAAACATAAATACAACTTGTTTTACTAATCTTTATGTTTGTTCGTTTTAAGAAGGCAGATTACCAGGTGGGGGGGGATGTAAAGTAATTTTTTGTTTTTTATTGTGAAAATAGAGTGGTAAGACAAATAAATTTGGAAGCCATTACTCTAATCGATTATTATAATAATTTACTTAAACATGCTTTTTACATTTAGAAAACTCACTATAAATTAAATGTTCATTAAAAATTTATGATAACTCAGTAACTATCCTGCTATTAGATACTAATAGAGGAGTGGCACATATAAAAATTTGAGACTGCTCTCTCTTTATATTGAAATTCGTCGATCGGCAAGCATTTAATCTTTATCGAAATAAAAATAAGAGCTAAAAAAAAGGACATGGCGAATATTTATTGCGTTCTTTATGGCGGAAATGAAACTTGCAGATGTTAGGGCTTCCGATTTAGGTCATGATGATAATTTTGACTTTACAGTCGCATAAATACGAGATGTAGTTTAAGAATTAATTGCACGTCTCATGAAAAAGATTTTTCCGCATGATTTGAGCAGGGGGATGGAATATATTACGGATTTTTAATTCTTTTATTTCAGGACTTTTTTTTTCTTACGTAAGTTAAAATTATCCTTCAGATCATATTAGAGTTATAAAAAAATTTGCAATGCGATTTAATGAATATGTCTTACCAACTAATTGTAGCAAATATTAAGACTAAACTTTTATTAATTCTTTATTTAATAAATGATTTATTATTTTACTAACTTCAGAAATTTTGTTTTTAAAATTTTATTATGAATTAACTTGGTTTCCTGCTATGTCTGAATTATAGTAGAGATATACTGCATTACAGAAACAAATACAATAAAAATATAGATATTTTTGTTTTGTGTAATTTGTTTATAAATCTACAGTTCCCTGTTATGCTTATATTGGACAGTTGTTTATATCTGTAAATACAATACGAGCTTATCTTTAATACAATACAGGCAATTAGTTATATATTGTTAAGTATTAACCACGACATATTTCATATAAACTTCCAAAGAGTTATTTTCATTTCCTTCAAAAGCATCACTAAGCAAATGTAATAATTTCCCTTTGAATACAAAAACAACTAATGAGTTATCAAGTGTTAAATTAATATCATTCTATTCAATTACGTTTAAAGGAATTTTTAAAAAAGTTTTTTTTTTATTTTAATGAAGTAAAAAATCGTTTTAGGCGTGCCAGCATATGAAAAAAGCTAATGCTAACGGAACAAAATAATTATATAACTTTATATAATATAATTAAATATAATTAATTAATAATAATATAACTAATTAAATAATAAAGCAAATTTAAGCAAAGCTTTTAAATAATTGTAAGCTTCCTATATTTCAAAAAAATTTTTACAAATAAAAAAATTCACCGAATATACTGACAATTCCAAAAATCAGAAACTAATACAGAATCACGAATAATTTCCTAATATTAAGACTCCATTAATGTTTTTCTTCTTCAAAAAATGTTTTTCTTTTGCTTTATATTAATTAATTAAACCGTTTTTTTTCTCACAGAGAATTAATTAACCACCACTCTAAACAATAAATTAAATTTGTTTATTTCTCTGGAAAAAGCATTGTTATGCTAATGTGAAGTTCAAGGAACGAGTCAAAACCTTTTTCAAACTAGGAAAGAACACATGATATCCTCGTTTAAATTATCCCTATTACAAAAAGCCGAAAAGGAGGGGGAGAAGGGGAAAAACCCAGGAGGGAGGGAGGAAGGTGAGGTACGAGGAAAAGATGAGCGACATTTCAGGATGGAATTCCGAAAAGGCACGCGACGTAAAACCCTCTCATTAGAGGCGCACGTGACCTGCTCGCGAGCCAATCACTTAATGGTGATCGATACACGTGACCCGCATACGCAAACTGGGATGAGGGGAAGGAAACGAGGGGAAGAGAATATTTTGCAAAAAAGGTTTTTGAATGGAAGGATTTGGTCAGTGGATTACGGTTGGAAAATCGTAAAAGGTAGCAGCATTTCACAATGGAAGTGACACAACAAGTAAAGTTACGATTGCCTTGGCAAGGTTGGCCACGCAACAATTGAAAGGAAAAGACAAACTGTTCTTCTCAATTTTAAGTATTCTTGTACTTGAATATTGGTGTCTTTTTTAGCAGTTCGAAAAGTATTAATGGTCTATTTTTCTATTCGAACAGAGGGAAAAGTAAACTAAGAAATGACATGCAAATAAAAAGAAATTAATTTGTCTAAAATTTACAAATCATTTATGATAGTGTACATTAAACTTTTCACATTTGCACTCCTCTATTAAATAGACTTTAATAGTTTATTTATTTATTTTAGCATTAAATGAATAGTAAGTTTTTAGTTCATATTCGGAGTATTATTATTATAGTGATCAATTTTTATTGAATGATTGAAAATAATTGGTGGTTTATTTTTTAAAATCAGGTATAATAAAACTGGTTGCATAATCAATAATATTAGATTATTAAAAATACTTAATTTTGATTTGCAATTCAATTTTAGCCAAATAAAAAAGTTTTTCTAAAAGTTCCTGAAAAAAGAATAACGTTTATAGATAGATAGGGATACTCCACATGAAGTATTAGCACTATAAAAAATGTAACTGAAATTTAATCTAAAATATTAATTAAAAATGATTTCAGTCAAAAATTATAATTATTATTTTACTAACTTAGCACGTTCAAATTCGTTCTTTTTAACTAAGTATGTTTAAATTCATCTATGGAAATATCGATTTGCTCATAAAAATATAAATTTTGTATAATAAATAATAAATAAATTAAAATAATAAATAAAATATATATGATGTATAATATTATAAATTAAAAATAATTTTATAAATAAGTAAAAAGGACAAATATATTGATCTCTAGAAAAGATCTATTCAAAAATTTTATATGACTGTTATATTATGTTATCATTATCTATCATCACTTTTGCATTTACTTGAGTTAATATTTATCAGTGGACCTTAATTAGGAATTTCCAAACCGAAGTGACTCGATTCAAAACACTATAAGCAATATCGAGCAGATAATTATCATGTTTATATTAGCGATAGACTTGATAAATTCATAGGGTGGAATGTTTTCCGTTGAAGTCCAGGAAAAGGATTTGAACCATCCAGATACTGCCAATGGAGGTATTTATTCCAAATTGAATATAATGGATTAGCCTCTCTATGTTGCATACTGAGTAATACTGAATTCACTATTTATTTTCCGTTTCTGGGACAATTAACTTAATTTATGTACTCAAAATGCACAGAAATGTAAGCAGTAAGTGCATATTTATATATCATAGTTATCTGTATCTTAATTCTCTATTCGCTGATCTTTTATCTTAACATTTATATTTCTCTTTGTTAACATTTAGAGTTAGTAAAGGTTGCTTATAAGCAGATTTATTACTAATGTTATTACCACCGAGAAAAAGATGTTGAAAGTATTAGTCTCCCCAAAAAAAAGGGTCGTAAAGATAATATAACCTCATTATGACCAAACTCTTTCTTAATAGGTTCGCTATTCTTTGCTCTTTCTAACTTCAAACTTAACTATTTACGATCAGAAACGCAGGAAACGGAGTTATGCAAGAAAACCTTTTTAACCTCCCATAAAGGTAGACAAGAGGGGGTTGACACAACTCTCTACCCCACCCCATTGGTCGCGCGTTCACGTTCTTCTGCCTTGCTCTCTCCTATATCATTACTGCTTTCGTCCTTTGGGCCCCTTGAGCCACGAAGACCATGAAGGTAATAAATAAAGAAGGGCCCGGAATATAACGTCAGGTGAGATCGCTTGCTCCAGGATGATTAATCATGTCGGTGTCGAACCCAAGTGTCACTCACAAGAAAGCCGGCATCGGACGACATTTCTCAACTCAAGAAGTCTTTTGGCTGAAGATCTGTCCGATGGTATTTTAATCGATATTTTGTGAAAAGGGGTATCCTTTCGTGATTGGTATGTGGATTGAGTTTTAATTGATGTTTTTTTTTACCTCCAGGATTGGATTTTATTTAGTTTTTGCCGTCATTAGATGTGAGATGTTGCGGTGGTATCTGATGAGTAATGACATGTTAATTAGTGATTGGTATGTTGTTGTTGATGTCAATCAGCGATAATTGCTCTGATAGATACTGTAACATGTAGTAAATTGTCATGGATTTATTTTATTGCTGTTTTTATTTTTTTTTTTAGGTTTAATCTCAATAAAAGCGTGAAAGGGACACAAACTGAATCTTTGAAAGATTGTGATATAACTTCCAAGAGAAAAAGAGCCGAATCTGACAGCTGGAACATCCAGTAATCATGGGATTGTCAAAGCCCTTTCCATTTAACGTTCTATTTAAAGAAAATAAAAAAGATATATATTATGGTTGTCGTGAAATTAGGTTCATTACTTTTATCGCTGTATGAAAACTTGAAAGAAGGCATGGCTAGTAATAGCTAAGAGCTTGTTAAATTCACTGATTAACTGATAATGATTCTATGTCATAAAGAACTTAAACAAAAAATAAAGTTTAATAAAATCTGCTTTTGGGTATACATACTTGGTACCTTTTAAAAAAATGCTTCAACATGTTCTGTATAAATAATCTTATATGATATACAAATATATCTATAATTTGAAAAAAATCTGAATCCATGAAAAGAAGTACATTTTAAATAAATTCTTTGAAAATTGTCGGACTACTACACAGGATATTACTTTTATATTCTACTTGGGATAAAATGGCCTTTACTACATAGAATCGTTATCTGTTAATCAATGAGCTTGTTAAATTCACTGATTAATAGATAATGATTCTATGTAGTCAAGAACTTAAATAAAAATAAAGTTTAAAAAATCTGCTTTTTTTTTGAAGCATACATAACTTGAATGCAGGAATAAGTGTGCAGGAAAGAGAGCAGGAATAGTTTTAAGTTTTTTAAGGGTAAAAAATATATGAGGAGTTAGAAAGAGCTACGAAACAAATACAATAAGTGAATGACCGTTTATTTTCATGAAAAGCAGGAATAAGATTTAAATTTTTTAACTGTAAAAAGTATAAGGACTTGAAGGAACTATGAAACAAATGTAATAAGAAATTAATGACCTTTTCTATTTTTCTTGGTGAGCAGGAATTAGTTTAAAAAATTTTTAACTGTAAAAATATATGAGGACTTAGAAGGAGCTATGAAACAAGTGTAATAATAAGTGAATGACCTTTTATTTTTAGGAGCTATGAAACAATTGTAATAATAAGCGAATGACTACTATTTTTCAGGAGCTATGAAGCAAATTTAATATAAGTGAATGACCTTTACTATTTTTCAGGAGCTATGAAACAAATGTAATATAAATGAATGTAAACAAATGTAATATAAATGAATGTAAACAAATGTAATATAAATGAATGTAAACAAATGTAATATAAGTACCTAACTGTAAAAATATGAGAACTTAGAAGGAGCTATGAAAAAAATGTAATAATAAGCGAATGACCTTTTCTATTTTTCAGGAGTTGTGAAAAAATGTAATATACTATAATAAAAATGTAATAATAATCTAACTGTAAAAATAAATTTTAGAAGGAACTATGAAACAAATGTAATAAAAAGTGAATGACCCTTACTATTTTTCAGAAGCTAGGAAACAAATGTAATATAAGCTGAATGAGCTAACTGTAAAAATATATGAGAATTTAGAAGGAGCTATGAAAACAAATGTAATAAGAAGTGAACTGACCTTTACAATTTTTCATGGCGAGCAGGAATAAGTTTTAAATTTTTTAATTGTAAAAATGAATGATGACTTAGAAGGCTATGAAACAAATGTAATATAAACAAAATGACCTAACTGTAAAAATATAAGAAGGAGCTATGAAACAAATGCAATAAGAAGTGAATGACCTTTATTATATTTCATGGAGAGCAGGAATAAGTATAAGGCAATTTGACTGAAACTACAATGATAGCAGTAACTGAGGTTCGATTTCAAGTCCATGCTCAGTGCTTCTGATTCCAACCCTAACATTAAACCATTTACTTTTATCGGTCGACTAGCGGACGCCAAAAAGAGAACGTGCGACCAGAATAAATGTCCCTCAAATTAAGAAGAAGCTCCTGATTAACGAATTATGGACGTGAATCTTGACTGAGCTTTCACGAGAGGGGCCCTTCCGTTTTTATAAAGGGGGTCTTTTAGGGATTTATCTCGTGCCCCGAGCAGTGTTACACTTGGAGTTGACCGTGGTGGTTATCGATTATCTTTATCGCTTTTGAATGATGTAACAGATAACGGTATCTGAAACGCCGGCATTTACACCGATTAAAAATGCAGTCAGTTTCCATTATAATTAGAAGAATCTTCGGTGCATAATATCAATCTTAATTAAAGCACACATCCGTAACGTTAAGTGTATGAGGTTGAATGCCGTGTAAAATGCCTTGCATTTTTTTAGATGGTATTATGTATTTGTTATTTATAATATAAATAGCCATTGTTCTTTAGGTAAATGACATTGCTTAAATGGATGTTTTGATTTTGTGAAAAAAATAGGAAATTTGTTTAGATATCAAGCTAATTATTTTGTGCAATTTATTAAAAAGGCCACTGCATATTAGCTAATCTTTATATTCGAAAAAGCAATATAAAAAAAAAAATTTGAAGTCATTCCTTTTTTTTTTTTTGGCACTATACCGTTAAAGAAAGTCCTTTACAAAAATTTTCATTTATTTTTTTAAGTTTTATCTGTCGTCATCTATTGGTAGATAGATATAAGCAGATAAATTTCTAAAAAAACTAAAATTGATTAATTAAATTTAATTACTGAATAAAAATATTTGAAAAAACTGTATTAACATCCAGTGTTATCAGTAAGTAAAAAAAAAATGCATTTGAACTTGATGGATGAATAAAATGTATTTTTATTAACGATTGAAAATTTGAACAAGATATATATAAAACACAGTGTGAGCAAATAAATTAAATTGAAAAAATGACGTTTTCTTAAATTAAAATTATTTTTTTTAAAAAAAAGAAATACAGAATAAATTTTAAATAATTCATACAATTTTACGTCATTGCTTTTTTTCACTAATCAAAATCAATTAATCAGGTAAAACACAATAAATTTACAATTTTACTTAATTAAAAAAATTATTAATTAAATAAAATTAAATCGTTAAAACTAAAATAGAAATATACTTAAACAGAAATTAAAAAAAAAATGAAATTAAATCAAATTTTCTTAATTAATCAATTACACTAAAATGAAAATTAAAAAAGCAATTTTACTTCATTAATTAATCAATTATACTTTTAAATTAAAATCAATAAATTTTACACAATTAATCAATTGTATTTAAAAAAAATTAATCAGCAATTTTAATTTTTGCTTAATGAATTATACTTAAATAAAAATCAAACACTTTTACTTAAACAAAATTAAAAAATTAAATCAATTTTCTTAATGAATCTTAAATTAAAATTAAAAATTGCAATTTTATTTAAATTAAAAATTAATCAATTTTATTTAAATTAAAATTAATCAATTTTACTTTCAAATTAAAATTAATCAATTTTACTTAAATTTTACTTAATGAATTTTACTTAAATTAAAATCAATCAATTTTACTTAAATTAAAATTAATCAATTTTACTTAAATTAAAAATTAATCAATTTTACTTAAATTAAAATTAATCAATTTTTCTTAAATTAAAATTAACGAATTATATTTATCAATTATATTTAAATTAAAATAAATCAATTATACATAATTAATCAATTATACTTAATATTCCGTTTATATAAAAAAATTACTTCGTATTAGTAAAGATAAACGTTATTTTTAAATGAATTTAATAATATTTGCTACTTTTAAATAAGATCTTTAAATTTTTGTTTAATTTTACTTAGATATTTTATTTAATTTTGAAATCTTTAAAAGCTTTTACTTTCATTGAACATGATATCAAAATAGATATAAGTATATTTCTAGCATGTACATTCTTTGTTTGTTTTTTTTATAAAAAAAAGTTTTATAGATGTCTAGATATAATTATTACTTTTTGTTATGTTACTGAAGTATTGTAGAAGTTATAATAACGATTGCAAATTCCAAGCATATAGCTTTACCACCAACGTAGATGCTAAACGACATTTTTTGAAACCATTAAAATTAACCCTTACGTTTTCTGCCTCTCAAACAACTTCATTAGAGAACTTTAATTTTTGTAATTCCATCTAATTATAGAGAAATGTAAAGGAATTAGGCATGTCGGGAATGATTGTCTGGATAAATTAAACTAATGGAAGAATTAAAATAGGAATGATACCAAATTAGACGTTGCAAAAACTGCATCGGGTAGTCAAAGGTGAAAAAAATAAATAAATAAACGTACGTGTTTTGAGCCTTGGGGCCTAGTTTTTCACTCGATATGGATGTTCAAATTACAGTGTGTCAAATACATGAAGGATTATTTATGTATCGATTTCGATTTGATTGCAATTATTTCAGCGTTGGAAAGGTTAAAGTTCAAGATAAAATGTTGTGATTGAACATGAAATTGGTGATTACAAATCTGATGTAGTTTCACACTGGCAAACAAATAAAAGGAGTAACAGAAAGGTGAAATATCAACTTTGACGAAAGGGAATCAATGTCCGTAAAATTATATTTGCAAATGTTTATATATAAATTAGGCGGAACAAATTCATTTGTAAGGAATATTTGGTTGTTGTTGCTGTAGAGTTCAAGAAAATCAAATATCATGGTGCTCCCGAATAATATTGGTTACGTTGATTGCCAAAATAAAACCTCTTCCGAGGGATGGTCCAGACAATGCAAGGCGGCTGCAACAGCTGGGCAATCAAATACATAATAAAGGAGTAAGCTCGACACCAGGTTAGTTGCCATATTTTAATGCCATCAGCTGAAATTTTCATATTTTGGGGGTGTTTTAACCTTGATCTTAAGCTGTTTTTTCTGTCGACATTTAGTTTTGATCTTGGAAGTTTTGAATTATAAGGAATTATAAGTTTAGATTGTGCCAAGGCATTTGCATCTGCAATTGAAGTAGGCATGGCAGTCTGATCGAAACCACTGGCATTCTTCGCCAAAGAATCTGCAATTTCATTCAATTCCAAATCCACATGAGCAGAGATTCATGGTAGGATACACATTTTGTGAAAGGATGTATTTGTTATTTATATTGGATTGGTTATTGGATTTATAATGTACTGAGTGCTGTTTTTTTTCCCATTAAAAATCCTATCAAATTTTTGTTGTTGTTGGTAAATGCTAGAAAACTTTGTTTGAAAAAACTTAGCAGATTTTGAGTAAAGCAGAGTCACATAGAGGAGGATTGCTATTTTACATCCTATCAAGATTTGTTCTTGTATTATTATTTAGCTTCAACAAGGTATAGAAAATATTCATAGAACGATCTGATATTCCTATACATATTTACTATTAACTATCCAAAATAATTATTACTATCTTAAAAACGATGGATACTTAAAAATTTAAATTGTTATAATTTAATTACTTTCTATGTAAAATCTTTTCAATGAGTCTCAAAATTAATAATGAATCAGATTATTTTAGCTTTTATGTATGTTTTAATCTCTTCAAGTTAGGCTGGCAGAATTTGATCACAAATTGTGATAAAAACTTTATCTCTGTATTGATAGAACAAAACAACTGATGTCAGAAGGAAACTACAACTTCTGTATTAGTTAAAGATAACATTATAACATTCAATGACAGTTCCAGAGTTCAGATAACGTGGCAGTGTTTCAAAACGAAGAGGGGATAGAGATTTCGATCTGTATGACATTTTCTATATTCTGTCTTAACATTATATCAGCCAGCAATAAGATGTCGAGCAGGAAGTTGATAGAGACATTATCATCATAATGGAGAATTTCGTTTTGTTGTAACAACTCTACTTTTAGAGATATCATCTAGGAAAATGTGGCATTTGATGGTAAACGAACAACATATTGAAAGGGACAGACATGTTCTCAATTTGCTAAAAGCGAATGACTCTCAGTTGACATGCTTTTTTTTTTTTATCATTACTATTTTATTATTTTTTTTTTTTATCATTTTGATGGCCCCAAAAGTAATCAATTGTTGGAATTTGATCTTGAAGATTTAGATCTGACTGATACGTATTCGTTATCAGATTGATACGTATCTGTTATCTGACTGATACGTATCCGTATTTGACAGATGTATGATAAGCATCAGCATGCTAAATGTAACTATAATACAATAACAAGACATCTGGCCAACGGCCATACCATGCTGAATATACCGGTTCTCGTTAGATCACCGAAGTCAAGTATCATTGGGCGCGGTCAGTACTTGGGTGGGTGACCACCTGGGAACACCACGTGTCGTTGGCATTCACAAATTTGGGACCTGAATGGGCGAGTTCCTAGTGCTCTGGCGCTCGGTGCCACAGGTTTCGGGTTCGAATCCCGGCGGTGCCATGGATGTTTGTAGTGGTTCGAATCCCCTTTAAGCCGTAGGTCCCGGTCTCCTATGACTGTAAGAGCGTCACGGAGCCAAAGTCAGACTTCTACCTACGGGTGCTCCATCACAACAGCAGCTGCTTCCTTCCCCTTCAATCATGCTTACGTATGGGCTCGTGGGCTTGGCCAGCCAAGTGGGATAAGAAACAACAACAAAACACAAGACATCTTTTTTATGCAGATTATACTTCGTATCACACTGATGGTAAAGTAAAACCTTCGGGTGGACTTTCAAAGGTAACTGATTTACATTTACTTATCCTATAAGAGAAAAATCTGAAAACATCTTATCAGACGGCTTATTGTCGATACAAGAAGTTATAAACTCTGTCACATGTTTCTTCTTCAATCTCACCAGTGAATGCAACACATGCTCCCAGTTGGATTTTAACAGAGTCCCAAAAGGTCACGGGTCCAGTCAACAAGGCACTTCTAATAAAAATTTTAGATTAAGATTTCTCATGTCTTTAATTTTTATTTATTGATGTATTTATTTATCTTCCTTTTGATGAATATTCCAGCTGATCGTCAACGATTTGCAATTTTCACAATCATGCAAGATGAACTAATAATGCCCACCCATTTGGGGAAAGAAAAATTATACATTTGTAAGATTGGAATTCCAATTTAAGGATTTACCATCATCATCAGTAGCGCAACAGCCCCAGGGAAGGGGCGTCTGCCTACAGACAGTTTTCTAAAGAGGAGATGTTTTGTTTTGTTTTTTTTTCGTAATTTTGTAATTTTTTGTTTTACGTAATTTTTTCTTGTATCGGCGTAAGGTTGTGAGCCTTACGCCCAACACTCTACTGTCATATTAGACCGGGACCTGCAGTTTAAAGTGGATTCCGAACCACTAACAAACATTTATGGCACCACCAGGATTTGAACTTGAAGCCTGTGGTATCAATGGCCAGATGCTGTCCAATTGTCCATCAGGCCGCAGGCTGGCGCTGAGCAGACCATTTCCGAAATTAAAATTGAAAAAAATCTATTTAAGAAATTCTATTGGACAAAACAGATTACTCAATTCAGCTATTCTATTCATCGAACATCCTCGCTCTGGCCTTTGGTACCACAAGCTTCAGGTTCGAATCCTGGTGGTCGCATGGATGTTTGTGAGGGGTTCGGAATCCACGTTAAATTAAAGGTCCTTATCTGTTTATCTTTCGTCTGCACAAAATGACCGTAGAGCGACAAATCAAATAGGATGTTCGCCTTGAGGGCCCCTCATTCGAAAATTTTGCCACGGGGTACAGATGGTATAGTTACGCCACTGACTGCATGCCAGAATATAAGATGATTTATTTTAAATAAACGAAAAATCGAAAGGGCAGAGGACATCCACCCTCAATTTTCTGATCAGACTACACCAAAACCTAGATGACCCCTATCTTCTTCAATCTTTCCTTTATTCCTCTAATCCAAACGATTCTTTTTTTTCCCACACACCAGTTAATTGAGGATGGGGCTTGATGAAGTGAAAAGTCGTGTGAACGGCTTTGGCAGACGAAAATGTTCATGACATGAGCAGCGCCAGGTGGTGGTGGTGCTGAGGGGACTTCCGGTGTCGTGATCGTTTGTAGGGTAAGCACGCACGGCAGCGGCAGGAATTACTCGATTGCAAATGGAATTCGTCTTGCGTCCTACAAAACGCACCGGGGAATGTTTATAGGAAGCAATATATTTGAGGTATTATCAGAATTTATTTATCATCTCCACATTTTACGGTTTTTCTCGTGCATTTTTATCATATTTAAGTAAGTGGATTAGAGGAACAGTTGTTAAGAGTCATGAGAAGAATCGTATAATGCATTGATGATATGAAAACTTTGAATATGATGTCTTCAAAGTTTCTTTCTTTTCCAATATAGTAATACTTTATTTAACAGTACAGTAATTACAGTACTGTTTTGACATATAAGGCACAAAAATCATTCATTGTTGCTAAATTAATCCAGAAGATTATCTAATAATAAATTTTAAATAATATTAATTATTTTATTTAAATCAGTAATAATTGAACAGTATTGTAATTACTGTACAGTACAGTAAACACTATACTTCACTATACTATATGTTGATTACTATACAGTAGTTAGTATATTATATTATTAGTTATACTTGAAGAGTAGTAATCTGCAGTTATAATTACTATACTATTTTATACATATAAAATTACAAACTGCAATACATTATATCT
The DNA here is from genome assembly GCA_021605095.1 of Caerostris extrusa. Classification (NCBI taxonomy): domain Eukaryota; kingdom Metazoa; phylum Arthropoda; class Arachnida; order Araneae; family Araneidae; genus Caerostris; species Caerostris extrusa. The sequence continues at coordinate 9,952 of BPLR01019077.1, read as the reverse complement.
AAATTAATCAAACAGAGTTACTTATATTAAATAAATTGAAATACTTGAACAGCATAGTAATTATTTTACTATTTTGACATATAAAAAAAAAAAGTCTCACAAAAATTAATACATTACTTCTAAATTAAACAAACAAATTATTTAATAATAAACTTTTTAAATAAAGTTTAATCATTTAAATTAGTAATACTTGAACAGTATAGCAGTTACTGTACAGTATTACAATGACTACTATATATATTAATTACTGTACAGTAGTTACTATACTATAATATTAGTAATACATGAGGAGTACAGAAATTGCTGTACTATTTTGACATATAAGGCACAAAATCAATATATTATTGCTAAAGTAATTAAGCAGATTATCTAATAATATACTTTAAATTATCATTTAATCATTTAAATTAATGGTGCATATGTAAACTTTTCAGTATTAATGTAAAGACAAATAGTTTCGTCAAAATGAGTACGAACATGGTATTAATTATAAATGAAAAAAATATTTTATTTTATGATAGTAAAGTTAAAATAGCACATTGAGAGGATTTTTGTAAGCAGTTAAAGTCTAAGTCATATTAGATCTGGCGATTATGACAATGTGTCTCTCATCAATAGTCGAGCTGCCTAGTGGGAAACGAAACGCAAATACAGGGTAGTTATTCCTAAAAGTCCTCCCGGAAGGCACTGTCCTCCCCTTTCACCAGTCGGTGGGCTATTCATGGTATGCATAGTATACACGAAATTCACCGATGTTTCACCTCACCTTTGACTAACTGATAGGGCCTCAGATACCTCCAGATACGAGGGTCAAGGAGCCTGAAAAAGAAAAAAGTCATATTAGATTGGAACTTGCATTTGAAGTGGATTCCGAACCGTTACAAACATCCAATGCACCGCCGAGACTCGACCCCGAACTTGTGGCACCAAACGTTAGTCACGTGGGCCATCAGTCCTCTAAATAAATAAATAAAAATGTTAAATCAAATATCATAGCGCCTAACCTATATTGTTTTCTTGTTGTTTGGACTTCCTCGTTTAATTTTGTAAAAAAAATTTATCAATTAGTTATTTAGTTTCGTTTTTATCCCAATTTAAAAAAATAAAAGAACAAGACACACATTTCAGACATATTTTATATTATTTCCGAAAAGGCAAGAACGCATCGAAAGCACACAAGAAATTATATGCCTTATATGGGAATGAAGCCTTGAAGGAAAAGCAGTGTCAAAATAGCCTTCAAATTTCGTTCCAATAATTTTTCACTGAAAAATACGCAACAATATACAACAACAAAAATACGCAAAATACGTAACACAAAAATACGCAACAAATTGGCAGACTAATTGAAGTTGAGGAGACCCATATTATGGCCATTATCGATTCAGATCGTCATAGCACAACACGTGAGATTGCAGAGAAGCTCAGTGTATCGGATACAAGCGCATTTAAAAAAATTAAAACAGCTTGGCTAAGTTAAGAAACTCGATTTATGGATCACTCATCAGCTTAAGGAAACTCATTTGACGCATTAGCATCTGCGATGCAGTTCTGAAACGCAAAGAAACTGATCCATTTCGGAAACGACTGATAATTGGCAACAAAAAGTGGATAGTTTATAACAACGTTGATGGGAAAAAATCTAGCCCTGATACACCAAAACTGACATTCAATAAAAAAAAAAAATATTGTGTTGTCAGTTTGGTGGGATTATAAAGGAATTCTGCACTTTTAACTTGTACCAAGAAACCAAATAATTAATTCCAAAGTGGTTAATTCGTTCAACAACTCGCCAAACTGAGCTGTGCAGTTCAAGAAAAGCCCAGAATTGATAAATTGTAAGAGTATTGTTTTCCGTAATGATAATTCAGAGCCCTTCACATTTTGGCCATTCGCCAAAAATTATTGGAACTAGGTTGGGATGTGTTGCCACATCTACCCTATAGCCCTGACCTTATGCTTTCAGATTTCCATTTATTTCATTCCATCCAGAAATCCTTTAAAGTAAAAATTTTTAATAGCGCTGCTGATGTAAAATCTCATTTAATTGAGTTTTTTGCTGGCAAAAATCAGAAATTTTATGAACATGGAATTATGACACTGCCTGAAAGATAGCAAAAGGTCATCGACAAAACTGACTGAATAAATAAGCCTGACCTAATTAAATAAAGTTATATTTTTAAGCAAAAATTTTGAATTTTCCTTCTTATTTAAAAATCTGCACTCATATATATATATATATATATATATATATATACATACATAAATATAACGGGAAGCAATATAATACATAAATTTCTTTTGATCTCAAAATTGGTAAATTACATCATTTTTCAATAGATAATAATAAAGGAAAAATAAATTCACGCTTTTGTAAAATTAAATATATATATATATTTATATATATGCAATTTTTTATTTTACAAACATTTATGTCGGTCCCAATGGGTTAAATCGACGTTGCTCTGAATTACCAAAATTTTAGCCCATGACCTTAGGAAGAGAGGCTTAAGAAAATTTATCCATAACAGAATTTGACAAGAGAAGTCCAAAAGAAGCATCGCTCATACTTTAAGGAAAAAAGAATAGAACAATTGATTTGAGAATGAAAATGACACTTCCCGAAAATATCAATTATCCAGGAATAAAAGTAAAGAATTAAAAGACATTTTTTTAAAGAAAAAGAATCTGAGGCTCAACAACAATGAAAAAAAGAAGAGAAAAATCATCCATTCAGCATCTTAGCAATTTAACCGAAATGTTAATGAAAAACCTCGTTTCATGATAAAGAAAGAGCTAAAAATTCACGCTTCGAAAAGGTTAAAATTTCCATTTTTCAAAAAGTGAGCTTCAAAACCTATTTCAAAGTTAAAAAAAGGTAGGGAGGTAATGTAAATGGGATTTTTTCCCTTAGGGAAATATTCATCCCTAAAAATGGGAAAGCATTTTTTGTTTATTTAGATGAATAAATTAGCATATTTGGGATATAAAGTAACATAATAAAAATAAATAAATTAATCATGTAAATTGGCATTAAAAAAAATGAAATTAAGGAATGATAATTATTTAGTTTTTTAAATTTACAATTCATTTTAAACTATTATAAATATTCATTTTAAAATGATTGCTAAGAATTAAAATGAATGTGATTTATGATTTTGTTTTAAAGTTTGTTTCAAAAGTATTTCATATTAGAAAAGGCAAAATAATAATAATTGATAATTTGTTAATACGTTTAAAATAAAATAAAAAAATATTAATTTATTATGGATTAATTATTATGGATTTTTGAAAAGATAGATTGTCGGATTGTTAAAAATAGTACCAGTCCAATTTAGCAATGAGGTTAATTCTAATTTTCATAAAGCCTTTCGTGAGAATTTTAATAGAAATAAACCATTACCACACAATACATGGTATTTTATAAAATATATAAATAGCGATGAAAAAAATTTCACATACAAATTTATAACGATTTTCATTTTTCTGCAAAATTCTCTAAGACTGTGAAGTTCATATTGCTAAATTTTTGTATCAAAACTAAAGAATTTATGTTATTAATACCACAAATATTCAGAAGTACTTAGCTAAATATATTTAATCTTTAAAAAGTAGATAGATAATTTTGTTAATACTTAAAGTTATATCATGATATTTACAGCCCATTGCAGCAAAAACGTTTAATCTTACTATATATAGCCAGAATTATAAATATAGCCGGAAACATAATAAATATAGCCAGAATTAGCATTGTTTAGGTATTTCATTTTCCAAAATTATTTCATTATTGAAAATATTGTGTAACTATCAATAATTATCTTAATATTTTTATTAAGGTGCTAATCCTGCTTCTGTAATACGATAACTGAATTAAATCCCTAAATCATTAAAAAGTTCTGTATGAGTAGAAACTATCTATTTGCCCTGCTTTTTAAGAATCTAGGTTACGACTGAGACACACTTGATGACAGTTTTGAGTATCTATTTGAAATAGCAAAAATTAAGTAACAGAAAAAGGAGCAACCAACAAGAAAAAAAATAGCAAAATCAGTTATAAATTAAGAATATATAACAGTAATGAGAGATTTCTAGCGTCTGGTGCTCGTGCCACAGGTTTCGGCGAGCCTGTGGTGCTATAGATGTTTGTAGTGGTTCGGAAAATACTTTAAATCATAGGGGGCAGCTTAGTTTAACTATGACCTTTAGAATGATTCAAAATCGCTTAGGATGTTTGTGTGTGGTTCGCCACTTTAAACTGTAATCCTATTAGCTCTCGTGTGTACAAAATGATCGAAAAACCAATCCAAACCTTAAACCATCGGTCCCAGTCTAGTATAACTGTAGAATGTCGCCTGCATGCAGATGGCCCATAAAAAGAAAACATCTTCTGCTTCAAAATCTGCCAGCATACGACGGCCATGGCCTAATGGGTCTGTTGCGCCAATGAAGAGGAAGAATGCGAGATTTGTCTTTAAATTAGCGAGAAAAGGTATCTTAACATTTCATTTTTCCAATTCAATATCAACAATCCATCTCAGTCGCCCAAAACACACCATTTCCTTGAACTTGCACAGAAAAATCCCTTTTCCCGCTCTTTTTTCCCCTTGAAATCTTTTTCCGGAAGGCCCTTCTTTTACAATAGCATGACCGTTATACCTGCCTACCTGGAATATATAGAGAGAAGAGGACATAAGAAAGAAAAAGAAAAGAAAAGAAAAGAAAAAGAAAGAGAGACCCTTGGAGGGCACGCGCCTGACACGCGAGACTTCCTCCGCGCAATAGGGTAGGGGGAGGGGGATGTAGGGTCCCGGGAAGGGGTTCATTGTTTCGAGTGGGTCAGGGAGAAAGAAGGGTGTGGAAAAAAGGGATTGGTCTCGGTGCCTTCCTCTCTCTGGTGACAGAAGTCTGAATTATGCATTGCGCAAGGTCCCTTGTGCATGCGTCACTGAGTGCATTGAAGAGTGTTTTCGGTTTCTGGGGTGACTATGCGGCGAGAAGTGGAGTGTTGTAGGGAGGAGTATCAACACACTCTTGAAAAGCTATTCTGTAGCTGTTGAGATGCACTTGCATCGTATCAGATTCAGAAAATCAGCAGCTTTAAGCACGATGTCCTTGGGTTTGTGGTATGTTTCGAAACTGTTAGGAGAAAAATTAACTCAGCTTTTAGTTTTAAAATACGTTGGCATGTATACAAGTGGACTTAAAGGCAAGAGATAATGATGTTCAATACATTGAAAAAATATACGAAATGTCACCATACGAAGTACTGATTTCCCAGTCAATACATGGTGTCATTTCGTGGTTGTCTTCAATATAACATATCTAGTTAATAAATCTAGTTTCTTATCAGAATGAATATGCGATGCATCTGATTTTCTCTCCAAATAAGTTTAGAAGCAATTAAATATAAAAGAATTCGAGTAAATGTGATTGGTTTACAGGAAACATATATCAATATTGTTTCTTCTTCTTTTTTTTTTGAAAAAAAATGTTCATAACAAAATAAATAACTTACATAGATAATAAATACACGTATAAAACACGTAAATATATGTATAATATACATAAATACATGCATTTTTTTTTAAAAAAAAAAAATTTGGAAAAAGATATTCTTGCACACTAAAAACTTTATAATTAAACCCAGTTCACTTTTTAAATCTGAAAACAATGAATTCTTTAATAATTCAATATAAACTAAAGTTTTTTAAAATAAACAATATTAATTCAAATTATAAAATGTTTATATTTTATTTTAAACTTTACTCACATGATACTATTATATAACTATTAAAATCGTAATGAAAGAGAAAATCTGAAATATTGAAAATTTAAATAAAATATAAACAGTTTAAAATAATATTACAGTTTTAAATAATAAATGGATTTTTACCTATTTTTTAATAATGCAAATATTTTTAAAGAAGAAATTTTAAATATTTTTAATTAATTAACCTATTTGTTCAAAAATAAAAAAAGTGTGCTAAAAATATAAATATGTATTACCAAATTTATACAAAATTCGTTAAATTGTTAAAAATCATCATTATATAACATTATAAATAATGCAACCAAAAAAAAAAATCAATATACACAAAAAAAAAAGTTTTAAAACTTTATAATAGCTTTAATTATTAAATAGATGAATTGAAAAATAGTTTGTAATTTATAATGTTTGATATTGAAGATAGATGGCAGCACTGCTTCCAATCTAAAAATGTTCATAAAATTGGATGCTTTACACTGCGGAAGAAAATGATTATTTTTAGTACATGATTACTTCATATTTGAAAGTATAATTACTACAAAATTTTTCATTAATATTTGAAATTTTCCTTTAAAATATAACATTTCCATATATAACATTTAAAACTAATTGAATTATTATTATGAAACGAGTTATTATATAACAAATTAAATAAAAGTATGTATTACAATCAGACATAACACGAACATATTTATTAAAACAAAGAAATATATGTCTTTTAAAAAACATTATGTTTTAAAACAAGAAATACCAACTTTTTAAACCATTCTATTGCTCAACATGAATGATATTTATGAAAAACAAAAATGATTCAATTTGAAATAAAGATATTTATCACGTCTGATAAAAACATAAAAGATTTCAATAATTAATTGAAATTTCAATGAACTTGATAGGAAAAACTACGACTGTTATATCTGAGATAACAACATGATAGCCGTTCAAAAGAAAATTACTGTAATCAACAAGGATAAACATCAGTATTTCTTCATTTGTTTTATATTCATCAGATATAAACAATGGCAGAATCACGAATCAAAACACACGAACAACAACAACTCGTTGATATAATTTGAAATAAATAAATAAATAAATAAAGTACGAGATAAAATGAAAACATTATAAAAGTTTTGCTAGATATATCGATAAACGTTTCGAAATGGTACACGAAAATCGATCTGAAATCGTAAACATAATTCTCTGACAATCTGAGGAATGAGGAGGCATTTGAAGAAGAAGTAATTACAAAAGTAAAACGTTTCTGGTAAAAGCTTAGTCTTGTCTCAATCAATTGCATCCTCTATTTTGTTTCATTTCCAGATAATTAAAGGCTTTTAGCAACTACTGAGTATTGGGTGCTTACAGGATGCATTAGGTGAGTTCGGTCTGCAGAAGAGAACCAAAGTTAGGTTACTGTTTATTGTCTGTTTATTGTTGCTTCAAGTAAGAAAACGCTGCTCACTTTTTGTTCAGATTTATTTAAAAATTATTATTGATTATTATTGATTTATTGAAAATTATTATTGATTTGCTATTGATTTATTGAAAATTATGATTGATTTTGGATTATTGAAAATTATTAGTGATTTATTGAAAATTACGATTGATGTTACGATTTAAAATTATTATTGATTTATTGAAATTATTATTGATTTACTATTGAAAATTATTATTGATTTATTATTGAAAACTATTATTGATTTAAAGAAAATTATTATTGATTATAATTAATTTATTGAAATTATTATTGATATATTGAAAATTTCTATTATTGATTTTATGTAAATATTATCTGAAAATATTGAAAATTTTTGATTTAAGTGTAGTAAGCATATTGTGTGCTTTGATTGAAGATGTTATGATTTTATGTAAAATCTTGTTCTATGCTGTGGTTGAAATGTTATACCTTATGCGGTGAAGTATAAATCATAGCGCATCACTCAATTAAAGTGTCGATCACAACATGCAGTTTAAATCTGCTCATGTTATTTTACGAATCAATCACTTCTTTCCGCAGTACTTTATTATTAATTAATATAAACTTACTCCGTATAATAAACGATCATAATGGTATGTTCCGAATACAATTGAATCGGATTTTTGTCTGCAATATTTTTCCTCTCCTTTGCAATGGTTGTTTCAGTTTTACCTTAACTATTTCTTTTTCATTGGTCCTTTTCGTGTACTCGCCGACGCTCCTGATTCTTCAAATGTGCCCGCTGTGACTCAGACGCACAGGAGCAAGGGAATGAAAAGCTCGAACAGAGCACCTCTTTGTGCGTCGGGAGTCACCCTGTCGATAGCGCAAGACTGTCCACAACCTGTCAAACTTAATGTGGGAGAAGTTGATTTTCGCAGAGATTAGAAGCAAATAAAGAAACATTATGCGTGTAATTGCTACCGTTGTCTCCCCTGCGGGTGATGAGCCCCTAGAGCTTCTGTTTGCGGGTGGTGCACCTGGGGTTCAGGTACCTTTAAAAGCTTCTTCCGATTTCGATAATTATGAAGCCTTTTAAATCATTCGAAACTTTTACTTTCTCCTAGGGAAAGAGAACCCTCCCCAAAGAAATGAAATGCGAAAGAGATGTAAGGTAAACAAGCAAATAATTTTCGTGATGCAACCATGCTTAGTCTGGTTCAAGGCTCTCATTCATTAAGCCATCAATTTTAGAGAGATGAAAGATTTAGATACTTAGAAAGTTTACTGACCTCCAGATAATAGTAATTGATATTTGCTGCCGTATAAGGAATAATGATTTTTTGTATATCATGCATTTGTGTATTTCCCATAATTTTGTAGTATTTCATAGCACTTGTGCGAATTCCTAATGACATCATTTTAACTTAAAATAATAAATGATTACAGCATTATTATTAAAAATAATCCTTTCCAATGGAATTCAATTGACATACAGGGGAGCCACAAAAATGAGTATAGGCTACCTCTGCAAAACTCTAGACTTCTTTTCCAATTACAACTAAACATTGATTTAAATAGATAAATTTTTTTATCCTAGATACTTAAACCCTCTGCTTTATCATCCTATAATAACACAATTTATAATCCAACTCTATTTATTACGAAAACACAAAAAGATAGAAAACCATGCCACAAAATTGAGAATCAACACTTCTATATTTGTAAATTATGCCACCAACTTTTAGTTTCAAATTTTCAAGAGCTTGCGAAGTAGCTTCTGCTTATAACACGTGCTAGTATTTTTCTCCTTAAAAATCGTAAAATGACCTCTCGTAGAGAAACTACTGAATCTGAGCGTTTATTGGTTGTAAAATGGTCGAAAGAGGGCAAATCTCTTCGAGAAATCGCTTCGTTGATTGGTGTGTAACTCATGTGGTTGTGTCCAAAAAAATACTACAGAAGTATAAAAACTGGATCTGTGGCCAATATTCCTGGAAGAGGACGTAAAGAAATACTGAGTACTACAGCGAAGAGGAAGATCATTCACTCAGTAAAGAAAGATCCGAGGGTGAGTACCTCTAAACTAGCTTTATCGATGTCCTCTACAATCGGGAAAAAGATCTCAGTTGAAACAATTCGACGTGCCCTTCACCAATATGGGTTTCATGGCCGTACACCAATACGAAAGCTACTTTCATCAAGTAGGAATAGACAAAAAGAGAGTGATTTTCACCAAAGAACATCGTTTAAAGCCTATTTCTTTCTGAACACTGTAATATTTTCAAGATGAAAGTAAGTTTAATCTTTACGGCAGCGATGGACGATTTAAATATGGAGAGAAGCTGGGAAAGGACTTCTGGGCACCCTAAAGCACCCATTTTCATGACACAGTTGCCTGGAGGCATCTGTCCTCGTTTGGGGTTGTATATCGGCTGGAGGAGTTGGAGAGTTTGCTTTTATTGATGGCAGTAATATGGAGACAAACATGTATATTTGGGGATTTTAAATGATAACTTTAAAAGTGCTAGCAAGTCAGCCAATGTTTTCATATTCCAGCAGGACAACGACCCCAAGCACACAGGAAGATTGTGCAGTTATACTTGCTGCACTCATTGCAAGAAGCAATTACACACCCAGCCCAGTTTCCAGATCAAACGTCATCGAAAAATTTGTGGTCGCAATTAGAGAAACAGTAACATGAGCAATTAAACAAGAAGCAAGGAAGCCTCAAGAAGGTTCTGAGAGAAGAAATCAGCTAAAATTCT
>BPLR01019076.1:0-31936 GCA_021605095.1 Caerostris extrusa | reverse complement strand
GTTACACACATATAATAAAAAATCTTGTTGAGCTTTAGTTGTAAAATTCTATATATCAAAAATATTTCTCTTTGTTTAATATATATAATATTGCATAATAAAATGCCATATTTCACACATTTATTTTGTACTTTTCCCCCCTCATTTTTTTACAGTGTTAAAATCAAAAAGATTTTCTTTATTGTATAATTAGGGTAACTGAAAATAAATATAAATAAACAAATATTTTGAGCTATATATACTAAGAATTTAAAGCAGAATCCAGCCAAGCCACATAAACACTCGTATTTGCGATGGCAAATTTTCAAATAAATAATAAAAGAACCTACAACAAACAACTATCACAGTTTCTTAGTCATGTTATGTTCGCCAACATCTTTTAAAGGATCGTAGGAAGCGCCATCTTAGGTGGATCCAACCGTGAGGATCTCCATATCTAAACGCTTCTGGAGAGTATTTATTTGAAGTAGTGGGACACACCCTTCAGTGATTAGCCATGTTATTCTTGTCCTCCATTGTCCAAGAGTGAATAGGAGAAAAATGTGAACTGAAGAACCAAATTTGAAATATAATATTTCATTGGAGAATAAATCAATTTTTTCAATTTATTCACAAAAAGATAATCATTCTAGTTATTTTTGTCACAGCATATTATGTACATTCTAAGATTAGCTGATTCCATTGCTTACTGCTATTAGCTAAAAATAATCTTTAAAATAACGCTACAAATGTGAATTAATGAAAAAAGACTTATTGTGTAAAGTGTTCAGATTTCAGTGAAAATTTGCCCAAATTTGAGGATTGAATTATATTGAAGGAGTGTACGTATGTATGTTAAAAATAAATAAAATGATAATTTTTCTAATAGAATCAAATAGAAGTCAATTAAAAACATTCTGACAATTTACTGGCAAAAGTTTTTCAAAAAGATGACTAATATACTAAATTTCAACTATTGTCATTTTTTAAAGTTGCAGAGTTTCTTCTAATATTTAAATAATATTTTAAAAAATAGAAGAAAAATACTTTTACATTAATGTTCAATATAATATATTTAAAAAATAACTTTATTTTTGTTTTTTGTTCATTAACTTATTTTTTTTTTTTATTTGTAACACAGTGTTCTCAGTCTGTAAAGAAAAATATTATTTTAGTTAATTAAAATATCATTGCACTAAATATATATACTGGTTTTCCAAAAATAATATAAAATTTCTTTTAATAAGAAAATACACAAAATGGAAGTGTACTAAAATCACAGTATCTGAATTCATTGTGTGATCAGCTTCAATACGGAATGTGATCACGTCCAACAGATACATAGGCCTCTAACGAATATTCAACTTCTTTTAAAGGAACATAAAAAGTACTTTTCTCGTAAATGATTCAAATATTAGGGAAATCTCATATCTAAATGTCTTCTTCTGGGAAATTCTAATAAAGATTTCAATAGTGATGTTTCATGCTCAGAAACTAAACTGTTAATTAATGTTTGTAGAAAGACCATGCATATGTCAAGAAAGCTTAAAAACACTGAAAGGCTGCAAGGTTTGTCGTTCTACAGTCATTTTTGCACATGTTAGGCTAATTAGGCAGGAACCTACAGTTTAACGTGGATTCCGAACCACTAACAAACATCCTTGCCACAGACAAAATTCGAACCTGAAGGCTGTGGCACCAAAGGGAAGGTTGCAAGGGGCGAGTTAAGTGCAAAAATTCGTCTCATAGAGCATTCTGAACTATGCTCAAACAGATTCAAACCATGAACACGCTTCCCTAACCCATACATACAATAGTCTCCCCATAAAGACTTCTCCAATACTTTAGTTTTATGTGGTCCAACATTATCGTTTTGTAGATTGAAAGAATAATCAGCTGAACCTAAAAAGAATGAACAATTAGATCAAGAATGTTGTCTCCATTAGGCCCGGCGATATATATCAAAATATCTATGTAAGCCCGATTTTAACGAAATTCCGATATAAGATATCGATGTCCAACATCCGAATTCCGATGTATCAAAACCGGTTAACATCGATGTTGCTTCGGAATCGACACATCCGAGCTATGCTATGAAAAAAAGCAATTTCAACATCGATGTCCTAAATCAGGGATGGGCAAACTTTTTTGGACGCGGGCGAAAAAGTTTGCTATATGCTATATGTCCGCAATCTTTCCACGCGCTATCAATATTATTAGAACACGCGCCAAAAGAAAAATCCGCTGGATGGAGCTTAAAAGGCGCAGTCTGCCACATGTGAGGTCTAATTCACCTATATTGGATTCCCATATGTCTGCTCCCCGAGAAAAAGATAATGCTTGTTGGCACCAATCTACAGCTATAACTAACAAAGAACTTCCGCTTTTAACACTTTGCCGTTTGAAAGCTGTCTGTGCTTGTTATTTACGTCGATTTATGTTTTGTAGAACAAAAATTGAGAAAGTAAAAGATCATCAGTCCTTTGAAAAAAGGAAGAAAAAATATTTAATCAAGGTAGAAAAGGAGATGGGTATATGTATGAGATGGGTATATGGGTATATTTCTTTTAAATTGCCTTGGACCGGCAAATTAAAATTCTATCAGCGGGCCTGATAGAACTTTCTGGAGGGTGGAGTTGGCCCATCCCTGTTCTAAATTATATCAGGCGATTTCAGATATTCGATATTTGTTCGTCAGTGCTTCTGCCTTATTATTACACTGTGAATTTTTTTAACTTATTGAAAGATTGCAAATGGAGATGCTGCTTTATAAAATATTTTAATTTTTATTATCAATAATTCTCACACAAAATTTTTTTTGGTACTTAAATGTTGTATTATTTATAAATCTATAATCATGCTTTTATTTTTTTTTGTACATATAGTTTATAATATGCAAATATATTGTAAGATCTGTATAATCTAGATTTTAAACGTTTAATTAATTTAATTACTTTAATATTTTCTGTCAACCACGATGGTAATATGCAATTAGAAAAATGTTTTTAATTGTTATTTTATGATTTTATTTACAATTTTTATACACAAAATGAATGAATTTTATTTTCACTCTAAATGACAGCTGTGACTGTATGGATTAATTGTAGCTAATTTAAATTTTAATAAGAATCGCAAGTCATCAACAAAAATTAATTTTTAAAGAGACTTCTTACAAAGTATTCCAAAAAGTTTTAGAGTCCCCGTTCTAGAAACTGATTTTTTTTTCTTAGAAAATGCATTCTATAGTCTATGAATTACAGAAGGGCTCAAGCATAACTATCTTGCTTGCGTGACACAAAGGCAAGTTCTATTTGTCCAGTGTTTTGCAATCAAAATTCTTTAGACAAATGATGTTCATTACTAATATCTAAAACATGGCTATCATGAAATTTTGCTACAAAGCTTCTACAAGAAAAATTATAATGCTTTGGAACAATTTATTTTTACAACCTGTTATTATCAATGTTGAGTGAAATATGTTAAATATCAGCAGCTCTCATGCAGCACTACTTTCTGCATATATTGCACAATTTTATTAAAACTTACTTATTTTTAGCCATGTAATTGCAATATTTTTAATTTTTTTCTTTAAATTTTGGAATCAGTGTATATTTAATATATAAAGTAATGTCACAATAGAAAAGTTTAAAATTGTAATTTAAAATTTTTTAAATTTAAAATAAACTTTCAGATTTCAATCCACACTTTAATCTTTATTATTGACCATGGTTTAAATACCTTTTTTTCAAACAATTACTAAAAGAACAAATAATACTAATATGAACATTAAAAAAAAAAAAAGCAGTATGTACGTAAAACCTATTTCTTTGTGCTGGTTGAATAATCCTATTAGAAAAATTTTCATGAGTAACTGCTCCATATCAATCTCATATAGAAGGAAATACAAAGAATTTGCAGGAAACAAATTATATCAATGTAAAATTTTCAAATATAATTATCACCATCTTTATTCATGCTTCAAAGTTGCAATTACTACTAGCATGATTCAAACTCAAATGACTTATTTATGAGTTATAAGCAATACTATTGAGCCATACAGCTGAAATGATATATCTGAGACATTAGCTCAAAAGAAAGGTGTAGAATGTTTTATCTACACTAACATATTTTTAACTCCTTTAGAAAAAAATTAATAAAAATTCTTATTAATCCCAATTGAAAATTTAATTATACTTTTGTCTAAATACTTTCTTTTTGAATTTATACAACTTACTCAATTATTTATACACTCAACTGAAATTCCTACAAGTTAGCAGCTATAATTTAATCAAATCTTGCCAAGAAGCTGTATCTAATTTGGTACATTTCAAAGATTTAATCGATTGATAAAGTTAAAAATGCATTCTAAACAAATAAATTAATAAATGACTATCAAATATAAGAATAAAAATTAACAGAAATAGTCTTATTTTTAAATATTAAAATTGATTCTAGAGTGCATTACTTTTTTTCTTTAACGATCAAAAGATCGATAAAGGCATTATCAATCTAATTACATCAAACAATAATAGCATTTTTAAGAAAACAAACTTACTTTCTGCTTAGCTACTTTCCAAGTAACCTTATTATCTTTGGTTTTGTGACGCTCCCATTTCAAACAAACTAGTCCTTGTTCTTTCAGAACAGTGGAACAAACTTGCCGTAATAAACTTGATGTTAGAGATAAATTAGCCAAACTAAAACTGTCTAGATATCGAACAATGTGTTGCAAAACCTATGAATTACAAATAATAAGAATAAAATATTTTATTTAATATGATATCATTTTTTCTCCTTAAATTCTTTTTTAACTATAATATAAAATTACTCACATCAAATGGCAGATCCACTAAATTGAGCTGAGATTGTTCATGTTTCACGGAATTTGAGCTAGAATTAAAATTGTAATATTAATATGAAACAAGGATTCACAATTTAGAAAATATTTTTTAAAACTTGACATTTAAATGAGAAATCTAAATTACACTTATTCATAAAATATATATACTTATTTATTTGATTAAATTGAATTGTAGATAATTAACCATTCTCAGTTTATATTAACACAAAAATTTTTTGCAGTCAAATAAAAATATTTGAGGATTTTTATTTCTTTAAAGACTAAATTTACAATTGCTGTGATGTATTTTACATTCTGGAAATACTATTAAAAACTAATGTAATGGATTAAAATTATTTTTCTTACAAATTAAAAATTAACTTTTTTTTTTTATCAGTAGATTATATTATAACTGTTAGTTTGATTAAATAATTAATAATATTTAAGTGCACATAAAAATTGATAAAATACAATCAATACGAATTTAATTTATTTTACAAAAAGTTGTAAGAATAAAGGGATAAAATATATCAAAAGAGCAAATATTTTTTCACAAAGAAAAAAATTCACTTATAAAACATTTCTGCTCGCACAAGTTAACTTTCTTTAATATTTATGAGATATGAATAAAATGAATCATAGTTTAGAAATGAAAAAAAAAAAAAAAAAAAAAAAAAAAAAATTTAATTATTAATGATCCATTTTTGCAGATTCCAAAAATTTATTTTACTTTAATTTATCAAAAAATAAGAATTAATTAAATGAAATTTAAATAAACATACTTATGTATAATATTATAATTGAAAAACTATATACATGTCTAAAAATTATTATAACAGATTAAAAACTTTTATACACAGTAATAAAAAAATTTTTTAACAGTTTAGATGCTTAAAATGTGAATTGTTTACTGCAACTTATATATTTCAAAAGAGAGACAATTTTTCTTTTAATTCTGCAAGAAAGATTTATTATGAATTAAATAAATGATATAATTTATTTATTAATCATTGCAGCTTAAAAATACTATAAGTAATTTTTATATAATTCAATAGCTAATTTTAAATATTATACATTAAAAGCTAACCTATTTTTAATTGTTGTGTCAGAATCAAATTTTTCATGATCAGTAAAAGCTATTCCAAAACTTTCTAAAACTTCATTGAAAATGATATGTGAATTTGAGGGAGCTGGGTTGAATCGCTTCCTAGCAAATTTACAGCCATATTGAGCAAGAGGACATCTTTCTAGTAACCAGCCATTCAAACCTCCATGAATTTCAGAATGCACGTTTTTATAATGACAGCCATATTCATCACGTCTAAATTCCTATAGAAAAAAAAAGTTTATCTAATTCAAATTAGAGCAATTTCAGCGCAACTTTAATTGAGTAATAATAATTAATAAATTTGATGTGTAAATTTTTATAAAGTATAATTTTGATTATTATGATTGATGTAAATATTGCATTCAAAGAATATATCTCGAAAAAATTAAAATGCGACTGTATTTTAAACATGAGAAAACATATTAATTGAAGAAAATATCATTTAAATTAACTGTAATTTAAGTAATTGCAAAGTTTTTATTTATAATATATTATTATTAATTTAAAATATAATTTTTATTACAAAATAACCCTTAAATTAAGAATAAGAATTAAATGCCTAAAATCTACAACAGAAAGTGACTTTATATAACAGTTTTGAATATTTTACAAAAGACACTATAAACAATCTTATCTTATAGTTGGTAAGCTTTACATGCATGCACAAATACTGTTATTGAAAAGTTTACTTGAGACAAGTAGAAATGCTTAAAAACTAAAGTTTAATAATGAATATATGTGTAACTTTTAAATTAAAAAGAAATTATGCATAAAAGTTTAGTTTTGAAAGCTGAGAGAAAACAATTTCTCTTTTGGGTTAAGAACAAAAATATAAAGGAAAAAGCTAAAAAGTAATCCTCCACAAACATGTTTAATGATATTTTTCTTTCCCTGCAATTAATCTATATTATAAATTAGTTCTAATACATATTTTGAAAACATTCTTGAACACATGTGAACCAAACTACATCATTATGAGCATTTCATAAATATATTTTTTTGGTGAAAGTTACGAAATAAGACAGCTTGTCCTCAAACCCTTGATTGTTAATATACAAAAAAAATATGGAATGGAAGATAGAAACTCAAAGATGTGCATGTTAAAAAATCATATAAACTAATAACTTTGTAGAGAAATTATATTATATAAGATACCGATAAGCTACAAAAGAATCTTATCATGCAGTTACTTACCTGACAACATAAAAAAGTGTACATAAAATTTGATGGTGGATGTTGTGATCGAGCTTCTACATTCAAGTCCAATCCTAAGGAAAGGCACCAAGGTGGTGTTGAAGAAGGATTTTTAAATTTTAAATCTATAACTTGACAAGTTGCAAATGGTTGACCATTGACTAAATAAGGATGAGGTTCAGCCGGATCCACAGCCACATAAATAGAGCCTTCTGCAGTAGAGTGATTATACACAATTGTACCAAATTGACAGAGTTGAAGTACATCATCTAGGTTGTAATAAGGCAATTCACCAGGGCCATTTGATTCTTGAGATAACTTCCCAAAATTAGAGAGTTTGTTGTTCTTATTTTCTATCTTCTGCTTGTTTTTAGACTCATTTGATTCCTGCACAAATAATAAATTCTTAGGCAATATTTGTATGGCAAATTTATATCTTTACTGCAATAGCCGAATAGAATTATTTTACACAATGAACAGAGAAATATCTAAAATATTCTATAAATTTGACACCTATGATTTTCGTTTAGAAGATTAGGAATATTATATTATAATAATAATAAAATTAATTTAAATATTGTATTATAATTAGTTTTATTTTTCTAATTATATATGTCAGATTTATAAATATGAATATTTTATTCATATGAGCAATTTTTCCAGTAATAAGAAAAAATATAATTTTAATACAGTGCCAAAATTATTTCTACCTTGTCTATATAATAAATTTTTGATTATATACAAAAATATTGAACTTTTAATAATTAAATTGCATTTATTTATAACATTAATGTTACATTTTAATTTTTAAGTTAGATTTTAAAAAAATATTTTTGTGAGTTTAAATTTATGAGGTCTTTTATATTTTCAAACAATCATTATGAAAGTTTAAAGGACAAGAAGATTTGTAAAAAGGAATTACATAGACATGAAATATAGGAAACATATGATAAATGCTAATCAACTGAATATATATATAGCTATGGCTTAAATTATTATTTATTAATGAATGTAATACAAATATATATATAAAACATTCCTTAAAATAAACATAAAGCATCATAGAGAGAATGATATTATTGAAATCAAATATGTTTCAAGTTCAACAAAAATAATGAAAAGATTAAAAATTCAAGGCTAAAGGGCCCATCAATTATTGCTTATTGTATATTGAATGTTCAAATTAATAACTGGTGAAACTTTTCTTAGCAGAAATGGATGCTTGTATACATCTATATAAGATTCCTAATCTCATTTTTGCAATACAATCCTCCAAATCTTTCTTAATTACTGCTCCAAATCTGTCATGTTTTGAGGAGCTTGAATTTGCTGGTTTACTATGACTATGTTCAACTAGCTAAAGATCTTGTGACCTTACTGACCATGAAGGAATATGAATAGCAGAATCAACTCAGAGATGTGCAAGTCACTTGGGGCTGACATTACAGTAAAAATTATTGTCAAATTAGCCCCAGGATGATATATCATGAAGGGAAATAAAAATGACTGCAAGATGTCATTAATATATTGTTGAGCTATTTAAGTCATAAGCAGGATGACAAAGAACACCTATTATATTGGATTGGCAAGAACTTTCTTGCCAACTCAATAATATAAGGTGGCACTATACACTATTACACCAAGGATAATAATTATGTGGCTTAGTAACACAAAGGCTGATTGGGACCACTACTGGACTTTCACACATCATCTGCTCCCATAGTGAACAAGAATTAAATGCTATGAGGCAACAGACACGATAATCAATTATAAAGTTCGGTTATTTATTAAACTTTCTTTAAACAAGACTATGCCAATGTTGTGGGGTTAAATGCAGACATTTTAAAAGTCACTATAATCATACTATGAGCCAAGCTCCACCACAACCAAGCACCATGAGATGGTGGAAGCTACAATAGGTAATGTGAAAGAGGCTATGCTACATTGGATGTTAAACATTGATTTTAGAATAGTTGTGTGTTTCAGAATTTAACTTCTGATAATGAAGAATGATAAACCAATTGTTAACTGTTTAATTGATGCTAGTTTAATTTATTATTTTTAAGTGTACTTGAATTTTTTAAACAAAAGAATGTATAGTGATAATTTAATACAAATTACAACAGTAATTTTTAATGATAATGACAGAGCAATTATTAAAAAATTAAGTATGCAATTATTTATTTAAGCTTACAATAAATGTATTGAAAATCAAAAGTAAATAAAAAAAGCCCAAATTTTATGAAAAATCTTATTCATGCATACATAATCAACTTCTAAAGTGTATGAATACATAATTTCATTAAAATTATTTTTTTCTCTTTTTGAATTGTGCAAACATAATATTCTATAAAAATATATTGGTGTTTTTATCATTCAAATGGAGAGGAAAAAATATAATTTAAATAAATAAAAAAAAATCATATGTAATCATATTAAAACATTTTAAAACTAAAAATTTAATAATATTTAAACAAAGTCTAATTTTTTTTGACAACAAATAAAACATTTTTTTTTTTTACATCGAAAAAAAAAAAAAAAAAAAGCTCTTTAACAATAATTTCAATACAAAATGTGTACTTCAAAAATTCTTACCACTATTTTATTATTAGAGTCCCCAGCATTTTCTTTATTGTAAGTTTCATTAGAATCGCTGAATTCTGAGTCATATAATCTGCTTGAATTACAGTCATTGGTTTTAGAGTGTGATAAAGAATTAGAAGTGCCATTTGAAGTTTCATGTTGTTTTTTACATAATTCCTTAATCACACTTTCTTCCAAGCCAGGTGGAAAGAAGTGTTCTTTATTAGTTTGCCATTTCCTATAAATCTGAAGAAAATGCATTCTGGATTAATTTAATGCAAGAAAATTTAATGCAAGAAAAATAAATTTATTTATTTTCCAACTTTTGAAATGTACATATGTAACAATTTATACCACAATATACTAAAACAATTTCAGAATAAAGCACACAAATTACAAATCAATTTAATATTTAAAATAAATGAATGATGAATTATATAAAAAGTGTACATATTGAAATATGTTCACAAAATTGTTTATAAATTTTAATATTTATAACAAATATTTTTGTACAATTTTTACTGATGTTATATGACACATTTATGAGTGAAACTTTTAATTAACATTTTGTACAAAGAAATAATAAAAATTGCTACCATGCAAGCCTTTCAATGCATATTATAATGTCATCAATAAATTGATTAATTTTATATTAATATTTGAAATGTCAAATTTTGAATACATTAATATATTGAAGAAAATATTAACAATATAACTTATTTTAGTCTAAAAATAAAATGTATTGTATAGTCTTTAAGATATGCAATATTTGAAATTACCCATAGAGTACTTGTAGCGCTAATAGCAAATTTGTAATTCAATTCAGGTTCGCCTAGCTCAGCAGACGCACACCATCTCCTAAGCATCCGCTGATCACGCAATGCTAAACAAACATCCAAATGGTTTCTTACAACAGGGTCCAGATTACTTGAATTAAGAATTGCTTTAGTGTCCTGTAAGTGTATAGGCCACCTATCCCATTCTTCAGAACAGTGAATAACACTTGCAGGACATGAAATTAAATGTTTGCTTCGAGATTTTCTAAACAGGATTGCAGGGCATCCATATTCAGCATTAATACAAGGTACCTGATGAAGAAAATTATTAAAATATATTAAAATTGTTACTGTTATTATTTGCTAGTTTAATTTAATGTACACAAATCTACAAATGATATATTTATTGATTTATAAACAGGGTAAGAAAAATATTGCAAAAATGGAGAAATTGAGTCACAATTCAATAGATAAAAAACAATAACATTTAATATACACTAATTTAAAATATGATAAACAGATCTAATTTTTGAGGTAAAAAAAAAAAAATTATTCCACCAAGAAGTCAATTATTTCATATATTTATCATAAAACTACAATAAAATTAAAAAAGAAAGATTAAACTACACTACATTAGGTTAAAAAAATACTATTATTTTGCTGATCAATTTTATTTATTTTTTATTAGATATTTTGTTTTTAACTGCTGACATGCAGTCAAAATGTAAGTACTCTTTTTTTCCCCTATGTAACTAATACATTTTGATATTAATTTTGTCCTTTTTTTTACTATACATTTTCCTATGGCAAAATTAATATGGCTGTCAATTTACAACATATAAGGGGGGGGAAGATAATCAGAATTAGAAAATTCTTGACATTTTAATGTAATGTTCTTTACAGATATTATCAAACATTTGAAAACACTTAATTTGTCTTTATAAGGAAAAAAAAAATATTTATGCCACAAACTAAATTTAGTTTTATAATTAAACTTGGACTTTATGTATACAATCCTAAGACCAAAATAAATAAACATATATTATGAGTAAAATCAAATATAATTATTAGTGAAGATGAAAAATAGTAGAAAAACTACAAGTAGATTTCTCATGTACATACTACTTTGTGACATCATTTAATTATAATATTATTGAAGACAGATTTCCAATTTCTGACATAACACTTATTGAAAAAGTAGTTCTGGAATTGGACTCATTACAGATAAAAATTGATCAGGCATTGTACAGTCCACATTTACTTTTTTTATAGAATTTCAGAAATTGTGGTAGAATGATGATATCCATGTCTAAAAAGAAATGTGTTCATCATCTAATTTAAATATTTGGTACAACTTATTGCTGTTAATCTTTGTACTCTACAATAAAGTTTGTGAAGTTGAAATATTGTTCAGGTTTGCTCAAACAGCATCTTGTGGAATTAATGTGAACAGCTTTAAAAATTTTTATGCTAAATAACAAATATTTTACCAAAGGTGTTTGCTAAATGTTATATTTTTATCAATGCATTTTTATAGTTTTTATTTTTATCATTAAAATTTTGAAATAATTACTTTGTATTTTCTTCCTCTTAATTTTCTCATGCATACATACTTTATGTAAAAAGTGCAAACACGTCATTATAATAACATATATATGTCATTATAATGTAAATATGTCATTATATTAATTAAATAAATTAAAATTTGTATACTTTACTATAATAAGGCCCTTTTAATCCATAAAAATTGGTATATGGCTCTCATTGACCTTGCATGTACCTAGACAATACACTGCCACCTTCTGCTGTTGTAATTCCACAGCAGTATATATTTTCTAGATATGCAGCAATGATCATGTGATAAGAAACATATTTTTATTGGTTATGACAATGAAAACTATTGTTGTTGTTGTATCCCTTATGGAAGGAGGGAAGAGGGGTACAGCTTCTGTTCTGATGGAGTACCCGTAGGAAGAAGTCTGACTTCTGCTCCGGGACCTATGGCTTAAAGTGGATTCCAAACCGCTACAAACATCCGTGGCACCACCGGGACTTGAACCCGAAACCTGTGGCACAAGCATCAGACACTCAGACATTCAGGTCCATATGAATGAAAACTATTGATATTGATTTATTAATTATTGACCAATTTATTGAATGTATTCAATTAGAAATTATTACAAATAAAGATAGTAAGTTTAGCCTCAAAGTTCACAGACTGATCTCGTGGAAATCTGCTGACCATGTGATTGAGAAAACCACACTAAATATTTATTTCAGCTTCTTATCATTTTAATTTTATTTTTGAGTTATATTTTTTTATAACTTTATACAAGAGAACATTATATGATTGGAAAGCTTTTATATATATTTATTTTCAAAACAATGGGCCACACACGACCATTCACAATTTGTGGTAAACAGGATGCAACTCCATTGAAAATTAAATAATTTTAATTATTAAAACTTTATTAACTGATGTAAGATTATATTTCAAATCTTCAAATAGAAGTATTATTACCTTTTCTTTCATACATAATAGCCTATGTTCCTTGAGTTTGCAAGAATGAAACCTTGCTCCACATTCTGATGGACAACAAATTATTTTACAGCTTTCTCCTGATTTTGGCACAACAGTGCATTTCAATAGTTTTACACATTGTAAACAATGAGGGTGGATATCTTCTTCATACAAATCCATCAGAAGAAAATATATTCAAAGTACCTATGATGTAAAAATGTTACATATTTTTTAAACAACATAAATATTTGTAATATTTTCAGTTATATAACAGTTATATCAGATCTTAGTATAAAAGAAGTAGTTTTCTTTACTTTGATCTATTTTCTTATCAAATAGATATTGTCAATGGTAAAATCAAAGTGTCATTAATTGCAAAAACAATCAATATTGAAACAAGAATGTTTTAAACATACTGAAAATCAAACAAAATAAATTTAAATGAAAAATAATTATGAAGAACAACAACAGATAATAACAATAGAAAACAGAAATTAAGGTACAATATTACATAAACAATATCAAAATAATAATAAATAAATATATTTAAATAGTAGGCATGAAATAACATTGCTTCTGATTCAAACATAAAAACAATATTAAATAAATTGAATTATGAGTTTAAATTATGTTAAATAATGCCATTAATTATATTTTATGTTTCTGAATCCACAAGATTGTATTGATGATTACAGAAAATGCTTGGCTTATTTTATTTCCTAATTTTTATTCTTTCTAATAATAATAATAATAATAATAATAAACACTCATCTAAAATGTTTTCTTCAATTGTGTTTATCAACAATCACTTAAAAAACACACAGCAGGAAAAGTGAATTATGACTTTGAATAGTTTTCACAAGTGAATTAGACTAAAATAGTTTTCACTTCATTTCTGTTATTATATATTATTAAATGCATTTTAAAATTTATTTACTCACTCACAATGAAAGCAATATGACATATTTCATGAGCTTAGCAATAAAATGTGAGAAATCTTGCTGATGATTTGTGAGAGAAATGGGAAAAGTACAGAAGTGATTATATAAAAAAAAAAATACTTATATATTAAATTACAAATGTGTCTAAATATATTAATAAATTAATAATTTGTTTTTATCAATGCTTAAGTTACAATCATAAATAATATTTCTAAAAGTAATGATAAATGACAAATACTACAAATTTATAAATAGAAAATTACAGAAATATGTAAGAAGATTTAATTTAATTTTTTTCAAATTCAATACATATTAAATAAATATAATCAAATGTATTGGTCATTAAACATATTATGTAATAATTTGTCTTAATATTATAATTGGAATTTAAATAATGAATAATTTTAAAATACTATTAATTGAAAACATATTGGGTTTGAAATAACAGATTAAAAAATTATTATATTTCAGATCAAGTTTTAACAAATGAAAATTAATAAAAAGATATAAAATTTGCATATAATTATCATACTCCACAGCTTTTTTTCGATTTTTAAAGGTATATATTAAATTAATTTACTGATTAAAAATAATTTAATCATGCATATAAGCAAATTGTGACATCGAAAACGTCAATAATTTTTATTCCGAAATTATAAAATTAAATTCGACTTGTTTCAAAAGTAGAACAATTAGAATTCAAACTGTTTAATTATGAAATAAAGGAAAATTGCTACATGAAAAAGATTAAATTTTGATAAGTATTTGTTCACTAGCACGGAAATTCAGAAAATAAAATGCGTAATTTTCAATTGCAAAAGAAAAACTAACAGTATTAATATAAAAAAAAATATTAATAACCTTTTTATAATTTCCTCCAAAAAAGCATATCTGAAAAGTTTATACATATATACTTCTTTTAAATTACTAAACTATTCCTTTGTTCCTCATACTCCGCAATGTCAATGATCGAAATACCAGTTCAGAAAGTTTAAACAAAAATATGAAACATCAAAATAACAAAATAGAAACCAAATCTAAAACACTTCTTCTTTCATCAGCTGATAAAATTTTTTAAAAAAAAAAAAAAGATGTCAGTATAAGTATAATAAATTATATTATGATATTTTTTATCAATATAAATTAATGAAAATATAAATATAATAATTTACAATTGTAAATAAAAATTTAATTTCTTTGCTTTAAAAATTATTTACAAAGAAATACAATGCAAGTATTTTTCGAAAGTCGTGACTTTGACGGTTTATTCATTCTGAGCATGTATCCATGGTTACCAAATGTAAATAAACAAAGCGTCACAGAGACATGAAATAAAATGGTATATTTTAACATTTCACCATATCATGTAAATTTATATTGAATAATCAAAATTTCTTTTCAAAATATAGAAAAGAAAAGAAAAGAAGAAGACCTTTAGAAAAGGAGGATATATATTATAATATTTAGTATACTTATAAATAATACAGATATTGAAAATGCTAGCTCCTGTTTTCAGTTTAAATCTAAGTCACAAAATTTTACCTCACCGAGTAACAATAGGAAAATATGATGGTGTACATCCATGTTTGACAGCTGCTACAGCATCTGATAAAGTAATTGTTTGTTTGGTTTTTATTTTTTATTTTTAAATTGATAATTTTACTCCACATTTTCATATTTTTCTTCTAGATTTTTGTTCACAACCCTCATCAAAATACAGTTTATAAAGGTGGAAGGTGGTCTACTAATGCATTATCTGGAGATCTGAGCCTCCTAAATATTAATCAATCTATTACATGTGTTGCTGCTGGTCCATTGAAACCTGATACAAATAATGATGTTCTTGTAATTGGTACTGCAACGAACTTACTTGCTTATGATGTTGATAATAATACAGATCTTTTCTATAAAGATGTAAGCTTACTTTTCATCAATTTATATAAATGTGTGTATATTACTTGTTATTTTTTAAAAATCGAAACAGAAATTTGAACAATTGTAGATTATAATATGTTTATCAAATTTATAATGTAATTTAAAAATATTGGTAACATTTTAAATTAAAAAAATGTTTAATTTCTGTTAGGTTCATGATGGAGCAAATTGTCTTTTACTTGGACATCTTGGAGCAAATGATAAACCAATGGCTATTGTTGGTGGTAATTGCTCGTTACAAGGTTTTGACCATGAAGGAAATGATGTATATTGGACTGTAAGTTTTCATTTGGTATTGTGATTTAATATATTATATATGTCACTATTGTATGAATAAGTATTTTATTTATTTATTTATTGTTTTAGTCATTACAATGTATCAGTGTAATATTTTTCCTTAATCTTATTTTTAAAAGTTCTATTATTAAAAGTTAATAACATATGGATTATAATTGTAAATTATGGCACATTAAAATGTAATGGAATGAAACTTATTAAAAAGAAATTGAATATTATAAACAAATTTTAAATTCTGCGGTGAAAAAATGTTGGGTTTAATATTAAACTCTTATTGGCTATATATATATATTTTCTTTACATACATATGCCATAAAATTACTGAAACTTTTTGCCACACTTTTACAGTAATAGACTCACTAATTGATTTGAAATTTTTAGCTTAATTGAAAGTGTATAACAAACTGGAATTACTTTTATCTTATTTTTTATATTATAAAGTGTAAACCTATATAGTTAATTGGTAGTTAACATTATTCTGATTACTTACACACACACACACTCATAGGTTTACTGACATAATTTGAAATATTCTATCATAAAATTCTGTACCTATTTTATAGAATGATTAAATAATTTAAATATAGATTTTTTTACAGCTTTCTTGATTTACTATAATTACTTAAGTGAGTGTATATGTGAATAAGTTAAAGAATTTAAATAATTTTTATAAAAAGTTTAAAATAAACCCACAAAATCATACAATCACCAATTAAGTAACTACAAAAATATTACAATGAAATGTAGTAAATATTTCCTGCTCTTATTTTTTATATCAGTTCTTATTTTTATGGATGAATATCAAAATAATTGTATAATTACTTTTAATTCTTATGAAGTTTTATAATTAGTTTATCAAATATATTTCTTTTGTTTAGGTTACTGGAGACAATGTTAGCTCAATAACTCTATGTGATTTCAACCATGATTCTTTTAATGAGGTAAATTTTTTAAAAATAATATAGAAATTTTTTTTTTCTATTTTAATATTATTTATTAACTTTTCTATTTATATAGTGAAAAATTCATAATGATTTTAAATTAAAAATTCTGTCCTTGATATCTTTATTTTCTCGTACAATTCTCATGCTTTAAAATTGGTCTAATTTTTTTTTTTTATTTGAGATTTTTTGTTTTTCTTTTTATTCTTAGATGAATGTAGATAATTATTTTAAAATGGCAATTCAGTAGATGATTTTTATTATTATTTTTTAGTTTTAGTTATTTTAATTTTGCATAAAATAGCAATACATTATGATTTTTGCATTTATTAATTTAATAATTTTACCTTTTAACTTAATTATTATTATATTTTGGTAGCTCATTGTGGGTTCTGAAGATTTTGACATCAGGGTTTTTCGAAATGATGTTATTATTGCTGAAATAACTGAAACAGAGGCTGTAACTGGTTTGTGTAAAGTTATGGGTCAACATTTTGGCTATGCATTAGCTAATGGAACTGTTGGAGTTTATAAAGGATTAGATAGAGCATGGAGGATAAAGGTATATTCTTGATATGCACATACATCATTTGAAACATATCATTTTGGACAAAATTAATTGCAATTATTTATAAGTATTTAATTTATAATTAAGGAACAAAAAATATCTTAACAATAATGTAATTCAAATTAAATAATTTGAAATTTTCAGCTTTCAATTTCCAAATGTATTTCAGTTTCCATTTTTAATATTGCATCAACCTTTATCTTGATGA
Source organism: Caerostris extrusa (assembly GCA_021605095.1). Lineage (NCBI taxonomy): Eukaryota > Metazoa > Arthropoda > Arachnida > Araneae > Araneidae > Caerostris > Caerostris extrusa. The sequence goes on along the minus strand of BPLR01019076.1, from coordinate 14,045 downwards.
TAATTTTTTGGATAGAGAGTAATTATTAAATTTATTTTAATTTTATTTAGTCTAATTTTATTTTTCTTCATAAGGCAGGAAACCAAACTGATGGATATAGATTCAAGTTTTATAATAAAATATTGTGATGTTGTAAAAAAAAATAAAATTATATCATTACAAATAAGTGTAATTTTTTTTTTTTAATTTACATCCTATACTGTTTATTTTCTGATGTAAAATACAGTTTATTTTCATAAATAGAATAAAACTCTTAATGGGTGAATAATAAATGTGAATGTTACAGTCAGGAAAAAATCTATAGATTGATTGCCGATACAATTACAATGATTAAATCAATAAATTATTCACCAATTTAGCAATATTTTTTTAGGCATTTACTTTATACAAGTACATTTAGCTTTTGCCGAATAAAGGCATTTTACAAAATAAATCAAACTATTTAAACAATAAATAATTATAAAAATTACTAAAGTGATATCTATTTGCAAATAATTGTGTAATAATATAATGATGTTAATTGGTTTATTTTAATTTATTTCAAGAAGTTTTGAATATGGTTCTAATGACTTTGGTTCTAAGGATTTCTAATGGTTCAAAATTGTCTGTATGTAAGAAATTTATAAAAAGAGTGTATTATATTACATTTTTTCATTTCTCTTAACTAATTGCACAATATTGCAATCATTTATTTGCACATTTTTAAGTACAAATATTAAATTTATACATTCTGAACATTTTAAAATTATTAAAGTATATAAACATACACTTTATAAAGCATTTAAATGTTATGTATAAAATAATTTTTAAATCTTTCCTCTTTCAAACTTAAAATGTTAGTAACTTTTTAGCTTCGAAAGTATTAATTTTTTTTTTTTTACAGTCGAAAAATCAAGCTATTTGTTTAAAAAGCTATGATATTGATGGTGATGGAGTACCTGAAATTATTACTGGATGGAGTAATGGAAAAGTAAGGTGAAACATTTTCAGTCCTTTTAAATATTTATTCATTCCTCTTTACTATGCATGTTTATTTAGCATAAAGATTTTTATTTACATACTTTTGTGACATTTATTAGAACATAAAATAAATATTATATTAGAAAATTAGAATTTAAAAGTTAAACTTCAAAATAATTTTTTAATGAACTTATATTACAGAAAACAATTATTGCCATTTTAAAAGCATAAATAAATAAAAATGTATTAGCAGTTCATCACATGAAAATAATAATCTGGAAAATATTGTCTATTTTATTATCATAGTTATATGCATTCAATTTCTTTCTGATTTCTATTATTATGTTTTTTATTTGCTTATTTTTAAACTTGGTACAGTGCATATTTTTTTTATTTAACAGAGATGATTTAAATGGTTAAAGATTAGGATTTGTTAAATGATTTCATTCATTTGATTAGGGAAAAAAATTGTAAAATTGCATTTATATTTTTTTTCCAGTTTACAAGATACTTGCCTTTACTACTAAAGATAGCATTTAATTCTGCTATAATTACGATTTTAAAAATCTATTTAGCTATCTATATCTATATATATATGTATATTCTCTGTGGATTGTTATATCCTTGTTTTTCAGTTTCTAATCTTCTATTTGAATTAACACTGTAATATTTTTATTATGACAATGTATAATTACTGTTCATTAATTGTAGTGCTGTCATATATAATTTTATATTTGTTTAAATGCTATTAATAATGTTTACTTGCAAGAACAAAAAAGTTTTTAATATGCTTTTCACTGATATTATACTTGTCTTGATGTAAAATACTTCATTAAATTATATGTATAAACAATTATATATACATGATAATACATCTACAATTATACATACATTTTTAAATTATATATATATTCTTGTAATGAATTGCTCCATTTACTGATCTAATTTGTTTATATCATTAGTATATAAATCTTAATTATTAATATATATATATATATATAATGTGGTATTATTAATATGCAATTAAATTCTTGATCTTTTATTTTTCAACAAAATGCCAAGATATTACTTGCATTCATGGTCTAATAACATATTAGGTAATTATTATGCTAATTGAACTTAATTGACTTTTACTTTAATATGCTTTGAAATTACAGCTCTGAGAAGAGTTGAATTGATACAAAGAGAGTCCAAGATTTCAACTTACTATATTGCATTGGTTCTGACTGTTTATCAACAGTTTTTTTGCAGAAATGCAGAATAGCAAACACTGTATGCAATAACCAAATGTGCCACTGTAAAAGATATTACAGAGACTAGCTTTGACATATCACAGTGGCGTATCAGTAGTTTTCCTGTATAGTGTGCAGGTATTTTCCTCAGTAAAGTTCGTCATTGTATCATTGGGTTAAATTCTTGTAAAACAAGCATTTCTGGAGTAGGTAAAAAATGCTTTTTAATTACTAAAGTAATATTATTTTGTAAAATAATGTAAAACACTTATGCATATATTTTTTATTGTGGTTTTTCATTATTATGGAAATGCATTTGATACTTCATATAAAGAAATATGTTTTTCATAAAAATAGCTTATTTGCTGTATATATATTTATTTTATCTTGTAGGATAAATAATGGACGCTTCTTTAAATTTATAGATTGATGCCAGAAATGTTGAGACAGGAGAAGTTGTATTCAAAGATAATTTCTCACATTGTATTGCTGGAATCGTGATAGGAGATTACCGTTTGACAGGAAAAGAAGAGCTGATTTTCTGTGCTACAGATGGTGAAGGTACGAATTACTTTTAAATATATTATTTTCTCACAAATAATTTCTTTTTCAATATATAGATTGCCTCGCTCAGGATTATGATGTGCTAATATGTAAATAGTAAGAGCTAGACTTCTGATTATATCTGAGTTGTTTGGTTTTCAGTTTTTTCAGAAACAAGTAGGCTTGTTAGCCATTGGGAGAGTGGGAGTAAGTCTCACATCTTTAGTCACAATCTGCTGAAAATTTGTTATGGCATTAAATGCCTTTCAAGACCGTATTAAAGTACTTTCTTTCCCATCACAGACTACTCATGATGTAGAATATGCAGTGATATGCCATGGTTTTTAATGTAAATATGTATGCATTCTGAGGCATAAAAACTACATACAAGAAGAAATTCTCCTGCTGAGATAAAAATTGGCAAATATGATGTAAATGCATAGGAAAATAAATGTTTCAGAGAAACTCAATGGTTTATTCATAATGCTAAAAGTGTGCGATTTACTTCTGGCTAGAAAAAAATTGGATTAAAAATGGGCGAAGGATATCTAATGACAAAATGAACGCCAACGAAACGATTCAGAGAATATAACTAAGAAACCTCTTTGTAAAGGTAATACTGATGATTAACAAACTAGTCCATTCATCAATATAATTCACATGCTAAATCATAATTATGGATCAAGAATATAACTTACTATTGCTGTATTGAAAATGAAGAAAAGTTCTGTTCAGAAGTTGTTCATATACCTTTATGTGTTGTTTTTCCAAGGACAGATATTTTGGCATAAGGTCAAAGTGGCATTCAGCATTACCCAGAAGGCAACATGGTGGAAAATCTATTACACTGCTTTCATATTTAACCACACAATTTGAAACATCTCCAAGAATAGCATATGCATGTATATATATTCTCCATTTTCTTGAGCCCAAAGAACATTCTGGCATACGGATTTATTGTGTCCATTCTTGGAACAGTACAAAATCACCCGAGCCAACATCACTTACCGGATTTTAAACCAAATCCATTTAAATTAGAATACCAACTAATTGTCTACTAGGTTGGTCATTTGTTATAAACATTTTGTGATAAATGACGTTTTCTTATGTTAATCAATGTTGTTTACTTTTGTTTTCTATTAAAACCGTTTCTAGTAATTTTCTTTGTACAAACTTTTTATTAATTTTATATTTTAATCCTAAATATTTCAGTTTAATATCCTTTTTCATTTTATTTTTGTTATGCATTACTATTTTATTTATTATTCAAATTCATCAAGCCTTAAATTTTTAAATTTTACAGTCTTAAAAAATATGATTGATCAAAAATATCTAAAGCTGTTTGTTGATCAAAGAACAATTAAAAAAAATAAAATAGCAGAATTTTCATTCCTCAAATCAATGTGACAATATTTTTACATTACACTTTTGTTTTATTTTTTTTATATTATCTTATTTATTTTAGTATATAAATATGTATATTTTAGTTAGAGGTTATGAAGCTGCATCTGCTGAGATGAGAAATCACATGCTAGATACCAACTTTACAAGAAACTATACGGGATCTATCTTCTAAGCCAGGTTAGTTTTGATTCTGACTGGGAGTTAAAAAGTCACAGCGATTGTATAAAGTAGCATACATTTGTTTACGTTTATAATGGAAAAATCGTTATTTACGTCAGCTCATCTGCTGGCAAAGAATACCGAAAATGATAAACCATTTCGTTGTCAGATTTTTGTGCATCCATTATTAGTTCATTATATACGAGAAACTACTTTAATAGCCATTGAAATAAATGGATTCGATTATTCGAATGGGGTATAATTTAAATCACAGGTTCCCAAAGTGGTTGATACTGCCTCCTAGTGGCCAGTGAAGCGATCAGGGAAAGGGGTGGATGATATTAACTTTGGCTGCATCTGACGAACATTTCATAAAAATAAGGGGTGGTGAGAATATAAAATCTAGACTTCTCAAAGTTGTCTACCTACAATTCTGGCTGTAATAGTAGAAACTTACGGTTAATCCTGCACTCTGTAATGATATTTTTTAATTATATTTCCTTCTTCACATTTAGTGGAATGTGACTTTAGTGTAACAAAAATAATTAATTGACGTACTTTGAAAATACTGTTTTTAATTTCCTGACAGCACACTAGATTCATCTATCTCATTAGAATCATTTTTAATATTATTTGTAATTTTTTTTTATTTTCATATTATCTTTCGTTATCTTTAATTTCTGCATGTAATGCGAATGCTAACCGTTGTTGATTTTAATAATTTTATAATTTCAGGCTTTTGTTTTTTTTTACAACATGTTTATATGCTTTGTTTTAAGGCATAAGTATTTAAATAGATACATAACACGCTTTTTTTACTGTATCATTCTGTTTGTTCGCTTAAAGAAAGTAGATTTCCAAATGGCCGCTGAGTAAATTTTTTTAAAAGGAGACATAAGTTTGGGAACAGCTGATTTAACCATACCCTAAATCAGGGATCTCCAATCTTATTAGCTTAGCAGCTCACACTGTCCCCTCTACCGAGTCTCCAAGGACCGACATAATTTTCCTGTACGCAACATCAAAATTGTTTCATGATATTCCATATCCAAATTGCTTCAATATGATTTCATTTGAATTTATGAAACCTAAACTTATAAACAATAGGTTGCCATTCACATAAGCAAACTAAAGGGAATAAAATATTGAGTGGCACAAATCAGACTCATTTGAAAGTATACAGTGTTTGAGTGACAGAAATTGAATGATAACATTTACATATCCTGACCACCCTCAACCAAGCTTTCCTGGAATCAAAGGAAGAGGCGCACCATATGGAATAAGATTGAAAACACTGTCTCTATGGACTTTATTTGTTTTTCCTGCCTTGTAATAATCAATTTAGTTATGGATGCCCACCAGATGAGGGGCCTGAATGGGGTCCGAGTGGCTAGCTCTCGGTACCACAGGTTTTGGGTTCGAGTTCCAGCGGTGTCATGGATGTTTGTAGTGGTTCGGGAAAATCCACTTTAAAACCTTAGGTCCCGGTCTAACACGATCGTAGAGCGTTGTGGAGAGTGACATATTAAATAGGAAAAACGAACTGTTTCTATATAGTGATTAGGGATTATAGTCCTTGTTGCTTCGCATCCCCATATACCCGTTCGATTCAAATTCAAAGCCACAGATGAAACCTACGGATGATATCGAAGACTACAGACTCCAAGAACCTAGCTTATTATACCAACATACTATCGTTTCAGCTCTCGGACAAATTTTTGTTTAGAATTGCCGGTTAGTGAGGCATCTACGTTCGCAATTTGGTGGTACTTATGGGCAAGTGTCAAAGACATGTCATTGCAATGGAGTTGCCATCTTGCGCTATAGTCAAGAGTCAAAGTCAAATGCATTTACATAAGTCAAAAGACATTTCCATTAAGTGTCAAAGGCATGTCATTGCGATGGAGTTGCCATCTTGAGCTACAGTAGCACAGCGCCATCTTCTGGGGAGTGGGTTGAATTAAGCAAAACGCTAAGTATGCTTGGTTAGTTGAAATATACATTTCATTTTGTAACTTTTCATTGATAATGCAAGGAATACTACAGCTACATGAATCTCCTTAATCATAGTTATAATGTTTTATTTTATTATGTGAATTACCCATGTACATCGTTTATTGTAAGTTTTTTAGGATAAATCTCATGTCGTTAATTACAGTTGAAATATTCAATTTCGTCATATATGTTAGTTATTGTGTTTTTTAATGGATCGTTATATAAAAAATAATCTAATAATTATTTTGTATGATTTACTTGCATTGTAAATTTTATGTTTCACAATGTAAGGCTTGATGGCGAGTGACCTTCAGCGCTCTGGTGCTCGGTGCCACAGGTTTCGGGTTCGAGTCCCGGCCGTGCCATGGATGCTTGTAGTGGTTCGGAATATACTTTTAAGTCATAGGACCCTGTTTAATATGACTGTAGAGCTTAGGCTAACAACCTACCTACCCTAAAAAAGACAGCGTCACGGAACCAAGTCAGACTACCTACGTGCGCTTGTCTACAACAGAAGTTGCCCCCTTTTTCCTCCTTCCATGAGAACATAAGGGGTTCTTGTAGTTGTTCTAGATATTGCTGTCGACCAAGCGGGATAAGAAACAACAAACATATTTTACAATGTAATCAAAATAATCTATGACATGCCTTATTAATGGTGCTTGCGGACCGTAATTTGGAGACCCTGCCCTAGATGGTAATATTTTAGAAGCTCGTTGAGGGGGGTATTAGTATATCTTGTTTTGCACATTGACTTGGTGCAAGTTTTTTATTTTCAGTGGTAATAGTGGCTAGTGTGTAGGAGTGTCAAAACGCTATGTTTTATGAATGTTTTACTACATTATAATATTTAAAAATTTTATTCATTTATTTTGATTTTATAAAATTAGGCTCTGTTGCTTGAATTTAGAAACTATGAAGAAAATTCTAGAATAGGAAGTGGAAATTTGAAAACTGCCGGAAGAGCTAGTCAGACTCACGATGAACATGGAATTATTCCGGTAAATACTAAACATTTCCTTAAATAAAAATCTATATTCAGTATATTATTTATTTATTTAATTTTTAAGTAAATGATGATAATTTTGTTATTCTTCTACCATTCACTAGGCTACCACTCAATTAAAAACTGACTGTCCATAAATCTTGGCTCAGATAAAATTGAGTAAGTAATCTAAAATCCTAAAACACTATTTATAATAAGTTCTATTTATAGATTTAGAAACCAAAATAATTAGAAACGTTTAATGTCATTGAAAAGTCATTAATGTCATTGAGTCATTTAACGTCATTACGCCCGCAGAAATTCATAAAATGAATAATTCATGCAAATATATCTTAAATTAATATTTGCTCATGTATTTTAATTATCAATTAATTTTTCTGCTTAAAATCTGAAAAAAATGAAGGTTCTTATGTAATACATGACGGCATATAATATGTACAGAATTTGCACCTGTTCTTTGATTTGCCATACTATAGTTATAAGTTCTGTTTTTATACCTTTTGATATAAAATTTACACTTTTTTTTTTCAATTTTAGATGCTACAGTCGTGTATTAAAAGTACGTTATAAATTTGAAAACGAAACCAGCAAAAAGATATGCGTTTACGTGTTATGGTGTAAATACAAGAGACCACGTTTTCTTTTCATATTTGTTGTAGAGTTGAAAGTAAATCTTGAATACTTTTACAGTTAATTATTAATTTAGCCTACTGTAAAGCGTTTTAATTCTTTTATTTGATGCCATTCCAGGAATTTTTCCTGCTTTATCACACACAACGATGTAAGATATACACTGTACTTGAATTTTATGGAAGTCGAACTGTTTTCCATTATCCGCAGTTGTTATGTGTCTTTCTTACATTTTGAGCCACGCTTCAAATCTCGGTTGGTACCGAAACCATGAATGTCAGCTCACACTGCATTGATTCTTCGTGACTTTTTCGCCAAAAATGAAACCCATATCGTTCCACTACCACCGTATTCGCACTGTGCGACTTCCGACTATTCCAAACTCAAAAGACCACTCCGGGGACACCGTTTTGAGTCGATTGAAGAGATTCGATGCGAATCGGCACGCGCTTTGAAAGCCATCCCCGCCAATGACTTTTAGCATGCATTGAGGATTGGAAAAAGTTACCATACGTGTATTGTGTCCGGAAGGGATTACTTTTGAAGGCGATGAAATAAATCTGGAAGAATAAATAGTTTTGAAAAAAAAATTGGCCTTACTTTTGGGCACAGTAGTTTCGTAATAAATTTAGTTGACACCAATCTGGCCGTGTGTGAATCTTAACTGTAAGGCAAATGTTATAATTTAAACTTATTTTTACTTTTATAGTCAATAACTATGTACCATTTTCTTTTTTATATTATTTGAACAACAAATTTCACATAACATATTTACAATAATAAGTTAAGCATGCTCTTAACGAAATTTCATTCTTGTCTGAACGAGAACTCTGTTCTGGGAGATTGTCGCTGCGCGCATGCGTCAAGGAGGAAGACTACAGTGCCACCATTAAGTTAAACTATTAGAAAACCTTCAAAAAAGGCTTTTTAACCTCTTGTGTTTGTAATCTTGTTTTAAAAATATTCCCTTTATAAATGAATCGCGTTATTTTATTATTTTCAATTTTATAAATTTAAGGCGATGAATTTCGCTATTTACAGTTAAAAAGATTGAAATTACAAATTCTAAATAAATAGTTCTTCCGACATTATTAAATTAATTTACTATAGATATAATGCCAACATTTCTATATTTACGAAAATTGAAGACATATGCAAAATATAACCTGTAATATAAAGGAGGTTTATAGTAATGGTAATGATGTTAAATTGTTGATGCATGATTTTTATTCTACGACTTTTTAATATTTTTTAATTATTTAATCATTGCAGCCTCATATAGAAGTGTCGCTAGAAACAACTAATAACACCATTATTAGAAGTGTTCTTTTATATTTGCCGAAGGGATATTTGGATGGTGAATCTCATGTGGTGTGTGTTTTTCAAATGTTAAGTAAATTATTTTTCTTTTAATTAGAAAATTTTGGCCACAATAATGAACATTTTACATTCGCAGTCATCCAAAGGAAAATCAACTGTCTTCGGCTATTCACATTCCATTATGGCCGCCGAAGGATTTACCGATAGATCTCCACATCAAAGCTATGATAGATACAAGGGAAGGTATGGAACTCATTTTTAAAATTATCATTCATACATACGTTATATTTTCATTTTCTAGGTTACAATTGATTCTTTGAATCATGCTATTTATCTGGATCATTTCTATGAAGTACATTGCACAAATCTGCATAACAGGTAGGCTGAAAAGTTCGTAGGCTGACAACAGACGGCGCTACTAGTATTAAATCCATATGATTTTTAGTTAGCCCTAACCTTCAAAAAGATACGTGTATAAATTTCACAGTTGTTTGCAATGAGTAATATATCTAAGAAAATACGTTAATAAAAAACAAGCAACTCGTAAAAATATTTTCAGGCGAATGTCTTTCATTCGATAGTTTCTTAATGATTCAATAAACTATTCACTTTACGGTGATTATTCACCTTAATTAAAGATGTAGATGTTCAAAAGTTATATGTTAATTGCATGGGAGCAACTATTGTCCTTTTTTGGTATCTCTAGAGAAGGTGTCTCTAGAATGCTTTCCAATGGCGGAGTAGGGGTGGAGACACTTAACGAAATGACTTGATTAAGTACTTTGGGATTTATGCCCTTTTTAGCTTCCCTCATACTCTTTAGCTTTGTTTTAAAGCTTTACAACTGCTTTATTTGAATTAACCAATTGTTCTTAAGAAGAAATAAGATATGTTGTTGTTGTTGTTGTTGTTGTCGTATTCCCTCATGGAAGGAGGGAAGAGGGGTGCAGCTTCTGTTCTGAGGGAGCACCCGTAGGTAGAAGTCTGACTTCTGCTCCGTGACGCTCTTACAGTCATAGGAGACCGGGACCTCCGGTTTAAAGTGGATTCCGAACCACTACAAACATCCATGGCGCCGCCGGAACTCGAACCCGAAATCTGTGGCACCGAGTGCCAGAGCGCTAGCCACTCGGCCATTCAGGCTCAGATAATTCTGTTATAAATAAGAAAGTAAAAAATAATAAAGATCCTGTAATAATCTGTAATCAGCAAAGTTGACCTTTTCCAAAGGTAGTAAATGAAAAAAAAAAAAAAAAAAAAATTATTTAAGAATATAATCGTGCGCAGAATCTCTAACGACGATAGCCCCGTCCAGACGAGAATGAGTCAGACCAAACTACCAGAAAATCAAGTGTCTCCACTTCTGCCCAGCAAGAGTCGGTTTTTTACGCACATCAAAGCGACCTTATTTAGACCAGCTGTCACTCACAGGAGATAACCTGAGTTGTTTTTTGCGGTCAAAGTGAGACGTTCGAACGAAAGTCGCTCGCCCCTTAATCACTCTCGTCTGGACGCTGTTTAAAAAGACCAAAAAAAGTTACTACACAATTTACCATAAGAAATTAATAATTGAGATTTTCTAGTAAGCGATGTAAACAGGAATAAGATAAGACCTTTGTACCCAAAAGAGTTTTTCAAATTTTCTCTGTTTTCATGTATGCATTGAAATAGATATATGTTCGCCTGTTTCCGGTTTATTGCAGCTTGAGCATATTGGAGAAATTGAAACTAAATCCATTGAGTGTAACTTCTGACCTCGTTGCTCCATGGCAAAGTACGTCGCTGGTGAGCATTAGGATGGAGGTTCAATCCACTGGCGACTTTGTTGTGATATTGAATATTTCAAAAGACGAGAGACTTGATGACATTTGTGATGTTCAGCGTCTTGCCTAGTGAGTCGGGCTACCTGATGGAATTTTCCGGGTTCATCTCATACGATACGCCAATGCGGGGTAGTTCCCCTCCCTAAAAAATCCTCTCGGAAGGCACTGCTGTTTTTTTTTTTTCAGCTTCACGGAGCCAAGTCAGACTTCTACCTGTGGGTGCTCCATCACAACAGAAGCTGTCCCCTTTCTTCCCTCCGTCCATGAGGGATACGGCAACAACAACAATAATATTGAGTCTAATTTTAGGAAGGATAAGTTTTGGTTTGAAATCGTGAGAGTATCACTTTTTCCTTTTCGATTGACAGAGAAAAGTCGATGAATTTTGTTTTTTGATACTGTTTAAATTATCAGATCCTAAACATATTTTTCTTTTAACCATAGTTCATCTGCATTTTTAAACGTCTTTTTTGCTTGAAAAAGGCGATAGAACATTTGTTGAGAGTTATAACCATACCTGAAAGCACCGGTTTTTTTTATCCCCCTACCCTTTCATGCAGCTTTATAAAATGAAAAAAAAGCAATTAACGATTCGATTATTCAATATTCTCTATATATGATTAGTTTAGCTACATATTTTCTATATATATGTAATTCTTCTATGCATGTGTTTGTCACTGAACTCCTCCTAAACGGCTTGACCAATTTTGATGAAATTTTTTTGTGTGGGTTTGACAAAACATGGAGATTATTTATGCTATCCCCTTTGTTGCAAGTCACCACCAGAGGGGGGCTGCAAACTTCTATACCTTGAACCAATCGCTATGGAAATTGCTAATAATATGTATTCGAGTATTCGTGCTATTCACTGTGTTATTACAAACACAAAGAGTGCCACAAACGGTGCTGCAGTATTTCATCTTATAAACCACGAAAATTAGTATCCATGAAAATTAGTATGCACATAGATTGGAACATGGGAGAATATATTCGCGATATGTAATTTTCTTATAATGAATTTTTTTTTTTTTTTTTTTTTTTGGCAGGAATAACGTATTCCGGGTTCTGGTAGTATTTGTATGCTTCATATATGTCTTATTTATTTATTTTAAAGTGTCCATTTCCATGTGTTTGAGTTGACCAGACAGTTGCCAAGATTCTCTAAGTGCCCCTTACTTCAGAACACAGTGACGATGAACCGAGAGTTACGTGAAATTCTTTGAATGACCGAGGCAACGGTAAGTAATTTTTCCAAAATGCTTTGATAATTTTTAGAAATTTTTTAGGAAATAAAACTACTAAAAAATTTGGAGAATTTTAATTTATTTTATGCATTCAAATAGTCATTGATATTTGCTTGAATTGTTAAAAATCTTTTAACCCCCCCTCTCCATCATTTATTAAATTTCTTTTTGTTTCGCTAATTAGAAATATGAAATTTATAAGGGATTATATTTTTTTGTTATAAAAAAAATATCTGGCCTGATGGGCGAGTGGTTAGCGCTCTGAACTCGGTACCACAGGTTTCGGGTTCGAGCCTGGCGTGAAGGCGGCGGATTTTTTGTAGTGGTTTGAACCACTTTTAAAAACCGTAGGGTGCCTATCTAGTATGATCGTAGAGCCTTATGGGGTAATGTAACATACCTTCAAGCTACACGCCCTGGGTAATGCTATGAGTAACGTCGGTGCAGCCCTTGCTACGGCATAAAGATAACTGTCTAAGTATTTGCCTGCTGCATTAGAAAATGCTTATATTTTATGTTCTTTAGAAATATTATTTGGCTAAAAAATAATTTTATAATAAATATTAAATTTTTAAAAATTAATTAATTTTGTAAAGTGCCAACAATTTTTAATTACTCCATTATATAATCCATTATTGAGTTAAAATTTTTTATGTAGTTATTTCATACACATAAGCAATTTCCAGTTTAATTTTATTGCTCATTATAAATTTCTATTTATTTCAAAATTAAAAATCTATTTTCTTTTACTTATTAAATGCTTTCTTATAGGTAGTTTCATGGATAAACAATAACTTCTTACTGATGCAAGACGGAATTTACAAATCAGTTAACTTGAGATTCACTTTGCTTACGTTCTCAGCAACCTCTGCTTATAACTATGGATTCTTCATCAGAGGTTTGATTTTATTGTTTTAATTCCGACCTTCCATTTTACAAAGTATTTAAAACCATAAATTTCCAACTGAATACACTATTTAAATTCAAATATCTTCATCTTCTATATAAATTTAAAAAATGATAGAATCCAATTAATGAAAAATTTATAAACTTCTATAAACCTATGTATCTTAACACATATTAAAATGTATATTGTGAAATGCATGGAATGAACATTTTATATGATAATCTTGATATTAGAACTGTATTTTGTGTAAAAATGCAGTTTTATGAAAATTTTTAAACATATTTTTGTGTTAGATTTTCAAACTTTTCATTATTGACAGTAGTTTATTGATTATTTTTTGTTACATAATTTCTAAGCATGAAAATTAATAAAAGCGAATGATATGGATTTATTGAAAATTGATACATTAAAATATTTATCCTTTAAACGTTAAATTACCTTTTCATTATATGCTAGTTTTAAACTTATATTATGAACTTAATTTAATATGAAGATTTTTGTAAACATGCATTGCTTTATATTAGCTAGTGCATTTTATAAGACTAAAGTGGGAATTCTTAAATGCTTAAAATATCTGAGAATGATTGTACATAGTATAAAATGTAAGTAATAAAAAGATAGAAATAAAATGTATAAATACTGTTTCAATTCTTGCAGATTAATAATTAGATATGATAGACACAATCTTTCACATAATTTTGTATGTGGAAAAATTCTTAATCTGAGGAATAATCTTAACCTTAACCTGATCTAATCTGGAGAGTATCCATTTAGAATTCCATTTGCACAAACATGGAATGAAAATAAACGAGTGACTCTTCG
>BPLR01019075.1:0-31017 GCA_021605095.1 Caerostris extrusa | reverse complement strand
TTAGAATTTAATACAATTACAAAATGCAATCTTAAAAAATAAAAAAAAAAACCGTAGAATTCCAAACGATTTTTTGTTGAAATATTTCATTTTCACTTTGACATAAGATAAAAACAAGTAATATAAAAAAAATGTAATGTCAATAGAGAATAATGTCCTTATAAATAATTTTCATTCATTTTTTAAGTTACCTGGCGCCATCTATTGGTAGATGTATGCAACTTAAATATAAAAAGAACTAAAATTAATTAATTAAATTTAATTACTGAATTAATATTTGAAAAAGCTGTATTAACATCAAGTGTCAAAGTTCAACTACAAGTTCAAAAAAATGCATTTGAACTTGAGTGGATGAAAAAAAGTATTTTATGAACGATTGAAAATTTGATAAACGAGTATTTTTTGAAACGATTGAAGATATATATATATGGAGAGTGTGAGCTAATAGAAGGGAATTGAAAACTTTCAATATATTTAATATACAAGAGCCAAGATATTAGGACCACCCCCTACATTTTGCAATGAACTCGCCTGGATGACGTGGAAGGCACGTGATCAGGTGAAAGTGGTATTTAACTGGTGGTATTAAATGTGGTATTAATCCATGCCAAGGCGGCTGGAACCTATGTGTTGTGCGCCAAAGGTGGGCCAACTCGTTATTGACAGGTGGTCATAATGTTTTGCCTCTTTTTGAATGTATATATATATATATATATATATATATTTAATAATTTAATAAGTAAATATTATGTATAGAAATAGAGCGTGAAATGAAATAAAACATAAATAAATCAATAGCGTGGAGGAAATTAACAAAAAAATTTACCAATAAGAAGTGAAAAAATAATTGAAAGTGGAAAAGGAAACGAAAAACCACGCTCCCAAAAACAATGACCATATATTTATAAAAAAATTAAAAATATAAATATTTTAAAAAACACGAACCACAATAAAAATAAATGACAAAAAATATCTTGAAGAATCACATATCTGGTTTTATATTAGTAATTGACACTTTTTCCTTATTATAAATTATTATTTTTTATTATTTAAATATTTATTATTTCTCATCAAATGTTTTTTACTTTAAAAATAAAATATCCGAAAAGGATTTCTAAAATATTATTTGAAAATTTTTAATTAAAAAAATTACATTTGTTGTAACTATTTTTTATTTTTCAAAAGACTGACTTCAGGATCAACAAGTAACTTATTATTAATAAATAACATATATTTAAAGTGAAAAAAATACTAAGAAAGCATATATAATAGTGTATTTGTTAAAACAAATAAAAAAAAATCACGAAAATTATAAAAATTTACGATTTTCTTACTAAAAAAAATTATAAAAAAAAAAAAAATATTAAAATAATTATTACTAAACTCGTTTAAATAAACATATCATCAAATAGTTTATTACAATTATATAAACAAGGCAGACGATTATTTAACCTTTGTTCTGCTTTATTTTAATTTTTTACTTATCAGTCGTCAAAAATAACAATTAAAATGGAATTAGTTATAAATTAATTTTATCATTTCATAGTAATTGATTTTTTAATTTTTTGTTATGCGCAGAATTTATAAAATTTCTGCAATAATTGAATGCCAAAAGTTATAAATAATTATAAATCATAAGAAAAAAATTGGCTCTTTGAGTATTTTAGTTTTAAAACTATCATAAATTTAATTATTTAAAAAATAAATCATTTGTAATTTTTTCCGTGATGTTGAGCAAATGTTAATTTATGCAAACGATTTTTTTATAAAAATAATTTAAAAGCTCAAATTTAATATAGAAAGTAATTAAAGCATACTTATTTAATATTTAATGAATAATCTAATTAAATATAAAAAATATTTAACGATTTTTTTCAATTGATTAAAGCAATGCTATTAAGAAAGGGTTTTGGGTAGGCTTCAAATAAAAAAGCAATCGTTTCAGAAAAAAAGTTGACCTCAAATATGATAGTTCTTAAATTATATGGAATACAAATACATATATGCAAATCTTGCTTTATTTACAGAGAGTGAAATGTTTCTGTCAATGTATATATTATTAAAAAATTACATATCTTTGTGAAGATATTCATTTCTTTACAAATTCTGTCCATTTGTATCAATGAAAAATACAATCGTATTTATACAATTGATAAGCTTATTTATACAATTGATAAGCTTATTTATACAATTGATAAGCTTATTTATACGATTTTTATTTAATAAAAAAATTAATCTTTTATATAATAAAAAATCATATTATAATATTAAATTACGGTAAAACAAAATTCAAAATACAATTATGTTTATTTAATGTATGTACATTAATTTCATATCCGTTTTTAAATATGCTTTTATATAAATTATTAATTTTTTAATTTCAATCTTGTTGGAATTAAATTGATTGTTCTCATATGAATGGCATTAGCATTGATTGATTACGATGAAAAAAAATGTTTGATTACCAACTGATTGAACGATGAATATTTATTTTTGGAATATTTTTAATTTTCATTGTTATGCAATTTAAAAAATAAAATAAAAAAAACGTTATAATATCAAAATTACGGTAAAACTAAATTAAAAAAATAATTATGTTTAATTAATATTAATATTAATTTCCAATTCGTTTATTTTAAATATGTTTTTATTTCAGATTGAAAATTATTTTAATAATTAAAATTTTGTTTGAATTAAATTGATTGTTTTGGTATGAATGGCAGTATAGCTGATCGATTACGATGAAAAAAAAAAAATGATCAGTTACCAACTGATAGAACATTGAATATTTTTCTTTTGGAATGTTTTTAATCTTAATTTTTATGTAATTTTGTAAATTAAAAATTGCACTATAACATCAAAATTACGATAAAAATCAAATAAAAAAATAATTACGTTTATTTAATGTTTATATTAATTTCGTATACGGTTTTTTTAAATATGTTTTTATATAAGCTTGAAAAATATTTTAATACTTGAAATTTTGTTTTAATTAAATTGATTATTCTCGTATAAATGGCAATATAGATGATCGATTACGATAAAAAAGTTGATCGATTAATAACTGACTGGATGTTGAGCATTTTCTTTTACAATGCTTTTTGATCTTAATTTTTATGTAATTTTGTAAAATAAAAATCGTTTTATAATATCAAAATTACCGTAAAACAAAATTCCAGAAATAATATGTTTATTTATTGTTTATATTAATTTGAGATCCGTTTTTCTAAATATATTTTTGTATTAGCTTGAAAAAATGTTTAACAATTGAAATTTTCTTTCAATTAAAATGATTGTTCTCATATGAATGGCTATATATTTGATCGATTACGTTTAAAAAGAATCATGGATTACCAACTTATTGAACGTTGAATATTTTCCTTTTAGAATGTTTTTTTAATCTCCATTTTTGTGCAAATTTGTAAAATAAAAATCACATTATAATATCTAAATTCAAAAAATAGTTATGTTTATTTAATATATATATATTAATTTCATATCCGTTTTATTAAATATGTTCTTTCCTTTTTTTTTTTTTAATATATTGAAAAATTTTATAATAATTGAAATATTTTTAAATTAAATTGATTGTTCTCATATGAATAGCTGATATATATAGCTATCAATATATATAGCTGATCGATAACGATGGAAAAAATAATCAATTACCAACTAATTAAAAGTTGAATGTTTTTAATCTTATTTTTTTTATAAATTGTTTCATTAAAATTTACCAGAACCAATCATATTTTTGAAGACGATTTATTCCGAATATAATCTACTTGTTTAGCATAAAAAATAATAGAAATGATTGCTACTGTAAAAATGATACATTCAGATGATTTAACATTTTAAATCGCCTGGTGAAAATATTTTATTCTTTTGATTTGTTAACAAGAAAAAGGATTTTAACTAAATATAAAATGTAAAAAAAAAAAAAAAAATAAAAATAAATGCTTCTCAACATATCTTCAAATACCACAACAGTATCTTGTATAAATTATAAAATAATTGAAATATTTGTTTGCTGTAAAAATGACACATCGAGATGATTCAACATTTTAAAAATCTGATCAAAAGTTTTTTTTTCTTTAGATTTGTTAACAAAACAAAAAGGAATTTAATTAAATATAAAATGTAAAAAAAATGTACTCAACTAAAGTTATATTTTCAAATTCCAGAACTGTATCTTTATAACTTGTAAAATAATAGAAATAATTGTTGCTGTAAAGATGACACATCGAGATGATTCAACATTTTAAATAATATGATGAGCAACATTTTATTCTTTTGATTTAATAACTAGACAGAAAGGTTTTTAACTAAATATAAAATGGAAAAAAAAGGCCTTTGAACATATTTTCAAACATCACAACTGTATCTTGTATAACTTATAAAATAATAGAAATAATTGTTGATGTAAAAAAAGACACATTAAAATAATTCAACATTTTAAATCGTCTGGTTAAAAAAATTGTATTCTTTGGATTTGTTAATAAGACAGAAAGGATTTTAACTAAATATAAAATGTAAAAAAAAAAAAAAAAAAGTGTTTTTCACCATGTTTTCAAATACCACAACTGTATTCGTGAGTTTTATATAAACAAAAAAAAATTACCCTTTCAAAATAATGTATAATATTAAAAAATAAAAAACAAGCAATACATTTCGCCTAAATATTTTCTTTTTTCTTCATAACCAGCTACAGACCTAAACATAACATTAACTGAACTTTAGCATCATCGAGTTTGATTTAACCGGCCAGAATTCCATACAATGAAATGATAGAAAAAAGAGTTGGTTCGCCGCACATTTTTTTAATAAAAAAAAAAAAGGGGGCAAAATAAAATTTTTGTGCATTTCGTTTTGAGAACTTTTCTTTCAGTAGCCTTTTTTCGAAGAAATTTTTTTTTTTCTACCAGAAGAAGAAGAAATATTTCTTATATATTTTTTTTTTATTTTCTGAATTCGAAATAAAATTCTATTTTCAATTTCTCGACGAAGTTTTTCAAGTTTTTGGATTGTGGAAGTCTATTTCTTTTGTTAAAAGTTTTTAAAAATTTTCCTTGGGAAGAGTCCCTTTTCTGTAAAAATGAATGCATTTCGAAATTGAAATTCCGGAATTTGAATATTGAGATGAATTGAGATTTTATATACCTTAAAAAAGACTATTTATTTGGTGGAGTAAACATAAGGCGCCAGGATGAAATGGAAAATTTTTATTTTCTTGATGGAAAATGTGTTCGTAAAGTAAAAAAAATATTTTTCAGTTTATATTTATGTTGTCACTGAAATAAATATTAACACCAATGTTTTTAAAACATTTTTACTCTTAAGAACTATTGTTTATTAAAGATTAATTTTTTTCTACTCTTTAGAACTATTGCTTATTAATAAACGTTTATTTAATGGGTAAATATAAGACGCCAGGATGATTTTAGAAAATTTCTATTCTTGATGGAAAATGTATTCGTAAAGTAAAAAAAAATATTCAGCTTTTATTTTCAGTTTATATTAATATTATCACTGAAGTAAAAATTAATATTTTAATTAAATGTTACATTTTAAAATTCTTTACTCTTAAGAACTATTGTTTATTAAAAGTTTGTTAACAAACATTTATTTTGTGGAGTAAGCATAAGACGCCAGGATGGAATTGGAAAATTTTATTCCTGTTGGAAAATGTGTTCGTAAAATAAAAAAAAAAAGATATTTTCAGTTTATATTTATATTGTCACTGTAATAAAAATTAACAACGATGTTACATTTTTAAAATCTTTATTCTTAATAACTATTGTTTAATAAAAGATTGTTAACAAAACATTTATTTGATGGAATAAACATAGCTTTATTAAGGAAAGAAATTAGTAATTAGTTTACTAACTTAAAAAAATCATTGGCGCAACAGTCCCACGGTGGACCAAGGTCGCCTGCCTACAGTCAGATTTATGTGTTTTTAGGATTAAATCATTGTAATGTAAGTAAATGATTTTCAGCCCTACCCCGAACGCTCTATAATCATAATAGACAAAGGGGCCTGAATGGGCAAGTGTCTAGATCTGTGGCGTTCGATGCCACAGGATCGGGTTCGAGTCTAGGTGGTACCATGGAGGTTTTTAGTGGTTCGGAATCTCTTTTTTATGCCGTAGGTCTTTGTATCATATGACTGTAGAGCGTCACCGAGCCTAGTCAGACTTCTCACCCACATCAATTCCCAAACTGTATAGGGGCAACTCGCTCTAGGCACAGTGATGTGGTGTGGTGTGGTGTAGTAGTAGTAGTCATATTAGACAGGGACCTACGATTTAAAAGGGATTCCGAACCCCTACAAGTTTCGTGACACCGTCGTGTTTCGAACCTGAAACATGGTCACCGAGCGCCAGTCGTTTGGCTATTTAGCCCTCTAAAAGTAATACTACAATGAGGTATTTCGAGATACTAGTTAAGCCAGATTTTAGAATTTACATTTTTATTTTATAAACACAACCACACATACAAATTGTTAATATTTATCACACAGAGCCAAAATAAAAAATGATAATCTTAGATTTATGGAAGGCCTGCACTGTTGGGCCGAATCTTGCAGAGGCGCAGGTTGCGCAAAATATACTACTTCTCTGGCAAAAATATGTGCGCTAACGGAACATTTCTCCTGAACGCCACATGTTACTCTTGTCAGCACCCAGAGAAAAATGGTTATAAGATTCATAAATTAAATATCATATGTGAGATGTCTGAATGTGAGATACTTCAATTTTTACAAATAAAAAATATATTATATACGAATGCTTTGATGGTTTCGTTATACCATTTGGGCGTTGCTAATGCTTTTAACTACTTTTGTAGTGCAAAATGGTCGTGTCTAAATTGTCACTCTTTGTGAGTTCTTCTTTGGTTTCTGTGTTCATGCATTGTGTCCTTTATACATAATTCGGGAATCCACTTTAGGCCGTAGGTTCCGGTCTAAAATGATTGTAGAGCGTTGGACATAGAGCTGATTACCCTACATAAAAAGTCAGCGTCACGGAGCCACACCCCACTTCTACCTAAGTGTGCTCCATCACAACAGAAGCTGTTTTCACCCCTTTCCTTTCTTCCATGAGACCCCATGGGTTCTTGCACTTGGGCTCGATGTTGCTGTCTACCAAGTGGGATAAGACATAATATATATAATTCGAACAAAAGCAAAAAGTTAAATTAAAATATAAATATTTGTAATATTTTACTAATTAAAATGTATTGACAGAAGACAAACGTGAAAAAAAAATATAAATAGTATTTGAAATAAAATAATATTAGTAGTATGCAGTATTTAAATCAACCCAACAGGTACATTTAAAAAAAAAAAATATGTTTTTGTGTTTCTTAATCATAACATGCTAATTTTATTTAATATCACAATATATTATTAATATATATTTTTTGCAATATGTATTAAAACGCTATTTTTTAACATTAGCTCACACTTAATTTTATCTTGTTCAAATTTTCAATAGTTAATAAAATATTTTTTTAATATTCAAATTTTTTTTGAACTTGTAGTGGATATGTATCAGTTTTTGCAAAAACATTCAAAATTTAGTTAATTAATTTTAGTTTTTTTTAATTAAGTTGCATATATCTCCCTATAGATGGCGCCAATAAACTAAAAATAAAAAATAAAAAATAAAAGTGAAAAAAATGTAAACTTGATTAAAAATTTTTTTTTTTATATTACTTGTTTTAATTAAAAAATAAAAAATAAAATAAAATAAAATAAATAATAAATAAATAGAAATAAAAATAAATAAACAATAAAATAAAATAAAAATAATAATAAGTCTCATGTAGTAGTAACTCATATTCAAATTTCTTTTTACAAGAAATAAAATATTTAAATATGGCAACGCCACTTTTATAAAATTTCCCGAAATGTTTCGATTCCGTTGCTATGGAAACAAGAAAAATAATCCACAAAAAACGCGTTGCGGAATAAAGAGATAATATTCATAGCAGAAACTATCAAAAGACCTCGAAAGATTCAAAAGCAAAAGAGAATGAAGCTTTTTTTCAAAATGTTTCATCATAAGAGGCTAATAAATATGATTTCAATGACATATTATTGATGAGATAAAATAAGATTCTTTTCAGTCATGTTTGACAGGTAGTCATTTTTAAAAATGGATTATTTTAAAGAGGATTTTGTTATATAAAAATTGGTGTTATATGTGCTGTAGGGATATTTTGAAGGTTTTATTAATTTCAGTAAAAAAGAATATGTGCAATAAATTGTCGGAGTTTCGTTGAAGAAATTTTGCAACATTTGTTAATAATAATATATTTTTGTAATTAAACTGTAAATAATTATGTAATTTTCTACATACTATTACTTCAATCTAAAAACTTTATTTATTTACAAACCTTTGGCATATCTCTGTATAAAGACTTATATAAAGAGATATGCCATAAACTATATGGACATGCTAATAATGACTATACATATATGCCAATAAAGATATGACAATAAAGACTATTTAAATATAAAATAATAACTATACATAGAGATATGCCAAAAAAATTGATATATACTAATAAAGGACTATTTATAGAGATATGCCCAAAAAGACTATTTATAGAGATATGGTTACGACTATTTACAGAGATATGCTGACGATACAAGGTGATATGTTAATATTGATGATACAAAGAGATATGCCAATAATGACGATACAAGGTGATATGTTAATATTGATATACAAAGAGATATGCCAATATAAAGACAATTTATAAAAATATGCTAATAAACACTATTCATAGAGGTATGCCAATAAAGATTATTTATAGAGATATGACAATAAGACTGTTTATAGAGATATGCTAATAATTTTTTATAGTTCCAATGCAGCTGGGGCACATTTGGATTCACCTCAAAGTAGGAAACGTCATACTTACAGACGTTACTCATTCAAATTACTCAGGGGACGCGTGTAACTTGAATTCTACGGACGCGGAATGTTGAATGCCCTAGAGCTATTCGATCCCATTAGGGACCGGGACCTACGGTTTAAAGTGGATTCGGACCACTACAAACATCCATGGCACCGCCGAATCGGAACCAGCTAAACCTGTGGTTCTGTCGCGCTTCTGGCCATGCAGCTCCGTAAGCCATTCAGGCCCATATGCTAAAAATTGAATATAGAGATATGCCAATGATTTTTTTTGAGATATGCTAATAAGGACTATTCCTAGAGATATGCCAATAAAGACTATTTATATATATATAGCAATGAAGACTATTTACAGAGATATGTTAATCATGATTATGCATATATACCAATAAAGAATATTTAAAGCAATATGTTAATAATGACTATTCATATATGTCAATAAAGATATTTACAGAGATATGCTAATAATGACTATACATAATAATGAGCCAATAAAGACTATTTACAAAGATATGCTAATGACTAAATAATGAAGTATTCAGATATGCTAATAAAAACTATTTGCAGAGATATGCTAATAATGACAATTCACAGAGATATTCTATTAAAAACTATTTACAGAGATATGCTAATAAGCCCTATTCATAAAAATATGCCAATAAATACTATTTACAGTATGTAACGCGCGGTTTCCCTAGGAAGAATCCCTAACTCAAATCTGCTTTCGCTCTGAGCGTGTCGAAACGTAACTGTTTTTGCCTAAAATTCATTTCATTCCATTATTTATTTTATTCAAAATTAAATTTTATAAAGTTAATTTTCTATTTAATGAATGAAAATGAATTTTTATTCATTTTATTTATTTATTCGTTTTTATTAAATGGAATTGCTTTTATCTGCACAGTTTTATTCACTACATTTCATTATTTAATTTATTCACAATTAAATTTTATTCTTAATTTGAATTTTATTTTTAATGAGTAAAAATGAATTGTAATTCATTTTCTTTTCAATTTTAGTCATTTCATTCCATCCTATAAAAACATTTTTACTCGGTAAAAATGAGATTTTATTAATTAAAATTTTATTTTTAATGATTTTTTTTTTCCAAAATTTTATTCATTTCAATCCATTGTTCAATTTACTTAAAAAAGAAAATTCTTTCTTAATACGTGAAGATGAATTTTTATTCTTTTTCAGTTTTATTCAATTTCTTATCATCGTCATCATCATTGGCGCAACAGTCCAATGTGGGCCAAGAGCCACCTACCTACTGGCAGATTTCGAGACGAGAGATGTTTTCTTTTTTTTTTTACGGGGGGGTATTCAGCTCTACGCCCACCACTCACCAGTTATATGTGACCGGAACCTACGGTTTAAAGTGGATTCGAACCACTACAAACATCCATGACACCGTCATCTTGAATCCGACACCTGTGGTTTGAGCGCCAGAGCGCTAGCCACTCGGCCATTCAGGCCCAATTTCTTATTATTGTAAAAATAAATTTTTTTCATTCCTATTTTCAAAAACTGTTAATTCCTTACTAGATTAAAGGTAATGACTGTAACTCACACCAATAGCGAAAATCCAGTCTTCCAGTTAGTATACATTGCAGCTGAAAGAGCGACAGGGTCTACTATTAATATGACAATAAAACCATAGCAACCCAAAATGATTAATTCATCAAACTTTATGTTCGGCCACCTGATAAATTTTAAAAGTAAACAACACTTTAAATATTACTCAGTTTTGAAAGTTATCAGGTTGTTAAACCTAAAAATAGTGCTCACGCTTTTGTAGGAATACCTTTGAAAACAGAACTCCGGGCTGTCCAAGGAATTATTCATAGACCTGGAAACAGCTTGAATAATCGAAGTCTTGGAAGTCCGCCAGAACAGCCCAATAGAACAGAAAAGAATAGAACACGGTTTTATCTTTATAAGGCCAGAAAATCGTTTTTCAAAATTCTTGAAGCTTAACTTCAAAGCTGGAAAATTTTAAATGAAAACATTTTTTACTCACTGCAACTCAAAAGTTTGGTTTTGCAGTTGATGTTGTGATATTTCAATGTATGTAGTGGTCTCGTATATATATATATAAATAAATAAAGAAAAATATGATTTTGAATTTTCCTTTTTGCAAGCAATGTATTTTCTAGGATTCTTTGTTTTTCAAACATGCTTATTATGGACTAAGACAAATTTTGTTATTTTTAACAAAATTTGTCTTAATATAATCTTATATATTTGTCTTAACAGACTTATGTTAAGAAAAATTTTCTTATTTTTAACAAAATTTGTTTTAACGTAAGTCCATATTACCGCATGTTTGAAAAAAAACAATCCTAAAATATAGTATACTTCGATTCCAAAATAAAAAAAATGATTATTAAATTACTATTAAGAATAAATGTTTACAAAATCAATTTTATAGCTGATAAATTATGGGTAGGTTATTTTTTAACGCATGTTTAATATTGTCATTCTAAAATTAACTTTTAAATATACCATCATATATATATTTTTTTCAATATAAAGCTGTAAATATACCTGGCACTTTGTCTGGTACTCGGTACCACAGGTTTCGGGTTTGAGCTTCCGGTGGGGGTACCATAAATGTGTTGTAGGTTCGAAATCCATTTTAAACCGCAGGTCATGGTCTAATATGACGAGCGTTGTGTGTAGGCTGACAAACCTACAAAATACAACTACTATTAAGAATTATTTTCTACAAAATAAAGTTTATAGTTGATAAAATATGGTTAGGCTATTTTTTAAAGCACGTTTATTAATTTCATTCTAAAATTAATTTTTAAACATGTTATTTTGTCATATATTTTTAAATATAAATTTGTGAATACTTTCTTTTCTTGATGCTCTGTGACGGGTTTTGGTTCGAGTCTCGTGGCGCAATGGATATTTGTAGTTATTCTGAATCTACTTTAATCCGTATGTACTGGACCAACTCGGATTGTAGAGCGTAGGGCATTAGGACTAACAACCCTACCACGTAAAAATAAAACAATTCCAGTCTTGAAATCTCCAGTAAGCAGATAGCGTCGGCCCACGACGGGCTGTTGCGCCCATTGAAGAAAAAGAATATTACTTTTTAACTTAATTTTTAATTATCTTAAAAAGGAAACATTGGAAAATCACGTCTCATTTCATAACCAATACATTTTATAGCATAACATAACCACCATTTTGTCTTATGAAATATTTTGGTTATTATGATTTTTCGTAGTTTTTCATAGTTAACAGATATTATGATTTTTCTCTATATATGATTTTTCTCTGTTTTTCTCTACATAGCTTAAATTACTTTTTAGAATTGTTAACACAAAAATTTGAATAGCATACATAAACATGCATACATAAAATTTTTGAATAACATGCATAACAAAATTTTTATTTTCATTTGTATTCATACAATTTTACAAATTATTCTAACTTTTTTTTTTAGTTTTGTTGCCTTGAATTGCCATTTAATGATATTAAATATTCCATTAAATTTATGGAAAGTAATTAAATAATGTGCATATTATAATTATATCCATACTATCAGCTTCTAAATTGGTATCGATAAATATCATATAAGATATAATTGTTATAATAAAAGAAGTAAAAGTTGTCATAATAAAAAAAATATGCTGTTAAATAGTTGTTATAATATGAAAATAAATAATTAAATAAAAATTTATTAGCGTTAAAAGACATGAGACATCATAGGAGAATTTCGTTCGAATTCCAATACATGATGGCGGACCGAAAACGTGTACTTTTTGATATTAAATATTCGATTAAATTTATGAAAATTAATTAATTAATGCATAGTTATAAGTTATATCTATCTCCAGTTAAATTGGTATCGATAAATATTATACGAGATATAATTTTTTTTTTTTTTTGTTCTAATGGCAAGCACTTAGACAATTGTCTTTGATGCCTTAAGCAATCGCTGCACAGAGGTTACTCACTTAGCACTACCCAGTGCGTGTAGCTTGAAGATAAGCTACGGACGCGGAGTAACAATAACCCTCAATGCTCTTACGATCCTATTAGACCGGGACCTATGGTTTAAAGGGGATTTCGAACCACTACAATCCCTGGCACCGCCGGGACTCGAACCCGAAAACCTGTGGTACGAGCGCCAGACACTCGGCCATTCAGGCCCATACGAGATATAATTGTTATAATAAAAAATAAGTTGTTAAATGTTATAATATAGAAATAAGTAGTGAAATAAAAAATTTGTTGGTGTTAAAAGATGTAAGATATCACGGGTGAATTCTGTTTGAATCTTAATAGATGATGTCGAACCGAAAGCGTCTACATCTATATGGTGGGAATGGACACGATAAATGCGCAGTACAGTACACTATTCTTTTGGCCTTGAAGGAAGAATAATATTGTAAAACCTCCAAAGACCAACCATGGGGATGGGGACGATATATGATTTTAGTGTAACAAAATCTCGCTGAGGTGTTCCCCGAGTAACGCTTAATTTGCTATGTAAACACTGTTCTAGCGGTGATTGTGTGTAACAGTTTTTGAAATTTAAGAAGTTCTTGAATGCAATTGATGAAAAGCAGATGTCAAAAATTCAGTACTTCCCATAAACAATGAATCCGAAGAAATATAGTGCTGAAGATTATAAGACATCTATCTTTTGAACTTTTTCTAATCATATTGTCACAATCATCATCGACACTTTTTGTTTATAAATATTGTGGCTGCAATGAACACCACCAGCGGATTCGAACTTAGTCCTCCTGCATAGGATATGCTAAGAACTGTTGAATATTCATCTCTTATGAGAATGATTTGTAATTTATTCCTTTTTGGACAGACGAGGAAAAAAATTACATTTTCTTCACCATATTCACTTTGTTTTGCTCCAGATCCACTTTTATGGTATTACTAATAAAAAATTTTGAGCAACTCAAGTGATATTTTTTCCTGTTATAAAATAGTCAAAAGATTCATGGGTTAAAATAAAGATGTTATTCAATATTTAGAAAATAGGAAAATCACCAACGTATAACATTATTGTATCAGAATATCTCGGGAAATATTGGCATATAGAATAATAATTACTAGCATATCTCTTTTAAATTCTCTATATTACCATATCTCTATATTGTATATATATATATCGAATCATCGCAATATTCAAACAGTTTTATTTTCAATAGCAAAATATTTGGCAAACAATATTTGCACTCCATATATTTATACACTGTCATTATTTTTAAATCTATATTATTTTTAATATTTTTCTCTAACTTACGATTTTCAGAAAATCGTACATACATTTAAAAATCCCCTCCCAAACCTAAAGAACGAACAATAACAGATCTGGATTTAAAAGACAAGGAAAATAAAAGGTTTTTACCCTTCATTTTTAAAAAAAGGAAAAAATCTTTCTCTGGTTGTCAAAACATTTTTTTTATTATTATTCCCTTTCGGCAATCTTTTTTCCGCCTGCTTTGCAAAAAAAAGCTATTAAGGATTTTGTTTATGGCAACCCATCATATTATTACAATGAACACAACAGCGGAATCCCTGTTAAATTGCAGCCAAAAAAAATTTAAAAAGCTTTTAAAACCAGTCAATAGATGGCGCTGTAAGTCCACAATTTGAAAGATATATCATATTTATTTATTTTTTCTTATCCTAATGGGTAGACAGCAGCATCTAGATCAAGTCAGGAACCCATGTGGTCTCATGAAAGGAAGGGAAGGGGCAGCTTCTGTTGTGATGGAGCACCGTGGGTAGAAGTCTGACTTGGTTCTAGAACGATGAAGAGGAAGTAAGTGCCGTCTGGGGTTTTAGGAGAATATCCAGCATTTGGGTATCGTTTGGAAGAAAACCCTGAAGAAGCTACCATCCCAGTTAGTATGACTAATGAGGCAATAAGTAGTATTTTTAATATGACTAATGATGAACATGACAGAGCACATCACATCTCAGAAAGCTCGTTTTCAGAAAACAGTGCTTGCAACAAAGCCTCTCCAGCTCTGAAATCACGAGTCGAGCAATTTATTTATAATAATTTTATTAAAGTTTCCATTTTGTGAAGGGGAAATGTTAGTTTATTAACATAAAACAATATTTGATCTTTATTTACTATCAAATCATCACAATGCAAACTGTTTTTATTTTCTTTAACAGCAAAATATTTGGCAAAATCATCTAAACTTCATATTTATTATCGTCGTTTTTAAACCTATATTATCTTTTAGTATTTTTCTCTAACTGCAATTTTCAGAAAATTGTACATACATTTTCATAAATCCTCTAAGAAAAAGAGGCAGGAACAATAATAGATCTGGTTTTTAAAAGACAAGGAAAATAAGGTTTTCCCTTTTCAATATTAAAAAGGTAAAGATCTCTGTGGTTTGTCAAACATTTTTTTTTTTATTATTATTCCCTTTCGGCAATCTTTTCCGCATGCAAAAAGCTATTAAGTTTTGTTATGACAATCCATCATTTTACAATGAACCTGCATCAGGATCGTTTAAATTGTAGCCAGGCTTTCAAAACCATTCAATGATCCTAGCGCTGTAAGTCCACAAATGGAAGATACTTCGTATTTATTTTTTTCTCCTTTTCTGGGGACAAAACTATTTATTGTATCTACAAATCTATTTCGCATTAATAAGCAAGCAAGAATGGACATTATCGTCGTACATTACAATACTGGGCGTTTTTGTGAGAAAAAAACATTATCAAGGCTTTGCAATCGTTTTGGCCAAATACAAACACAGAAATGGCATCTACAACTGACATGTTTGAAGGGGATTGCTCTTTTTCTTCTTGTGATTCGTTTTTCGATCTAGGTAATGTCACCATTCTAAAGGGCATGCTATTCTTTATTAATACTATGATGCTTCTTTAAAGATATTTATGGAGGCAAGAAATATCTGATGTTTATTGATCAAATGTAGCATAAATACCTAAATTTAGAATCCCGGGAGTTTGATAAGTTTGACTATATTTTCTTTTGTAAGTTAATGGTATTTTAGTATAAAATCAGTTTGCAGAACGAAATTATCTACGAAAAGAATGATGAAATATGAACTATAAATCTATGGTTTGAAGTTATTCCTTTGGGCTATGCATATGCGCGCTCTTATAACGAACGATTTATGGGGGTAGCGTTTCGAAAAAGTATATGTTAGAAAGTAGAATCTTTAGAAGTTTTTGATTCACAGATTAAACCAATATTTATAAAAATATGGGCCTGATATCCAGTGGCTAGCGGTCTGGCGCTCTACCACCTGGGGTTTCAGCTGTTTAAGTCCGGCGTTGTGGGATGTTTGTAGAGGCTCGGAATCCCCTATAAACTGTAGGTCACGTCTAACAGGCTCTGCGTGGAAGGCGTTGCGGGTCTGCTATTACTTCGCGTCCCGTAGCTTATCTTTTTAAGCTACAGGCGCTTCTGGTGGTGCCGAGTGAGTAGCGTCGGTGCAGCGCTTGTCTTATCCTGAAGTGTTTACAGATGCATTAAATATAGCGTTATATATATATATATATAACAGTTTTTAATTTAAAAGAAGAGAAACATTTTTAGGTTCTCTATCCATCGTATGTTATATAAGCAGAAAAAAAGAAACTATTACCAATTCTGGTTACATTCTAGTAATTTATTTGTGTACAGTAAACTCATTTAAAGGGGATTGTTGCAAAGTGACTAGTGCTGGCACGGTTCGGAGTTCGAGTCTGGCATTGCCATTGATTGAAAATTTGATATTTGAAAAATCAGTGAATTTAATTGTTTATGTACATCGCGAT
This sequence comes from Caerostris extrusa, assembly GCA_021605095.1. Lineage (NCBI taxonomy): Eukaryota > Metazoa > Arthropoda > Arachnida > Araneae > Araneidae > Caerostris > Caerostris extrusa. The sequence continues at coordinate 14,293 of BPLR01019075.1, read as the reverse complement.
GTACAAAAAAAAAAAAGTAAGAAATCCACATGATAAGAAACGTCCCGTCATATTCTACTCTCGAGCCATATTTCAAACAGCCCACCGTGCCCTGTTCATTGCTTTCGGTAAGTCTTTTAGAAAAAAAACTGCGACGTATTTTACAAGTTCTCATATTCTCAAATTAAATATTTGCAAATCCTCCTCAAGTTGACTGAACTTTTAATGCGCGAAATGCTTTTACGCACATATCGTTTATCGATTCTCTAGTTTCTGAAGCAGAGATCTTGCTGAACGCGCTCCAACGCATTTCCACGCAACCTGATTCCGGCCCTGTTGCATACGGCTTCCATGTTTGCATTATCACTGGGCGTATTCATATCAATACTTTCAATTAATAAAAATTATAGCGACGATAGCATTATTATTAAGGTTTTGGCGTTATGTGCTTCTACATTACTGCTTCATAACAAGTCAAATATGATCATTTGGAGTCTAGGTGTGGATAACTATAGCTCTGCATTAAATATTCATATCAAATCAAATTATTAAGGGTACTGCTTAATGATAACAATTATTTAGGTGTAGCACATTGATATTAATATTTAAAATTATAGCAATTATGAATTATTAAAAATTATAGCAATAATTACCTATTATTAATTATAACAACAATGATATCATTTTTAAAAAATATAGCAATGATGTCAATTATTAAAAATTATAGCAATGATATCAATTATTAAAAATTATAACAATGATATTTTAAATATTAAAATTATAAAATTGTCTGAAAGCATGATTATAAAATGGGAACTGTATCGTTAAACAATAAAAGAAATTTTTTTACTTGTAAATGGTGAAAATCTTTCTGAAATATTTAATTTATTAACTTTTCCCAAATAATTATCAATGCTTGTTTTCTTACAAAATATAAAATTTAAAAAAATAGTTTTAATTATCAATTCTATCGATAAACTATTCATTGTAAAAATTGGAACAAAGTTTATCGTAATATTAACAACTTCAGAGTTTTTAAAAAATTGAATAACTTTCGTAAAAATGGTGAAAATCTTTTATTCAACTAAAATAATCATTCATTGAAATATTTAATTTATATTCTTTAAAATAAAATGCAAACTTTTTCTTTACAAATGTGATAGATTTGACATTTTTAGATTAACAAATAAATTTTTCTAAAATATTGGATAATAAAGCAAACTAAAAATTTATTCAACTGACAAAATCATTTAAAAATAATTCGATTAAAAACAAAATAGTTTTATTTGATTATTATTGACGTGGGTAAAAAAATTACAACCAGAAATGAAATCAAACGATTTTGATTTGAAATTCTGGTTCAAATCTGTTTATTTATAAAAAAGAACAAATTTTATTTAATTAATCTGAAACAAAATAATAAAATATGTTAATATAATATTTTTTTATTCATTTTATCCAACACTCAGTAAAAAAATTGAAATAAAATAATGACATTTCATTTGATAACAGAAACAAAACATTATTTCGTATTTAATATGGAATTCTGGAATAAAAATCTTATATTTTAAACTTGTAATCATTTATGAATAACACATCTTACAAAGTTAAATTTAATTAATCTGAAATAATGAAATACGTTAATATAATGTTTTTTATTATTTTATCTCACTCTGAGTAAAATAATTGAAAAAAATTAATAACTCATTTATAAAAATAATTTTAATTTTAAAGTCAATAAATTCCAGTTCAAGCATTTCGTATTCCTTGGAATTCCAGAAAAAAAAAATTTTATACTCGACTTCGCCACTGACTAGCTCTATGGCGCTCGGTAAATTTATTACCATGGATGTGATAGTAAGAGAATCATTTTAAAACGCAGGTAAAACTAATAGGATCGTTAATTAAATTTAATAATTGTTAATATTTGCAAAACTTATTTCAAAGTGTCATTGTTCAAATAATATGAATTCTGGAAAATAAAACTTGCAATTTTATAAAAAACACATGTATAAAAATTCAATTTTTATTAATCTGAATAAAATAATGAGGAATTTAAAATATTTTTTTTTATTCATTTTAATATTTGTAGAAAACGAAATTGAATACCGAATTCTATAAATTTTCAAAAAAAATCAAGCATTTTAAACATGGAATTCAAGTTTAAAAACATATATTATAAAAAATTGTCTTCCATTAATCAAAATTAATACAAAGTATAAAATATTTTTATTCAATTGGAATAAACAAAATAAAGTTAATATAATAATTATTCATTATCTAATTCACTTTGTACTAAAAAATTGAATACGGCATTCTTAAATTCCAGAAACGAAATCAAGCATTTCGTATTGGAATATGGAATTCTGAAAATAAAAATCTTATAATTTAATTCTAATCATTTATCAAAAAAGACATGTATACAAATTTTAAATTTAATTAATCTGAAACAAAATAATGGAATACGTTAATATAATATTTTTTATTCGGTTATCAACATTCTGAATGAAAAATGTGAAATTTCACGTCAAAATATTCATTAGTGTTTGATTAAAACGTCATTGATAAATTCGCTAGAAACTAATTCCGGCATTTCGAAATGACTATGGAATTCTGGAAGAACATGCATTTTTAAACTTGTAATCATTTATGAAAAACACATGTATAGAAAGTTTAAATTTAATTAATCTGAAACAAAATAATGAAATAAACGTTAATATAATGTTTTTTTATATTATCAACACTCTGAGTAAAAAAATTGAAATAAATGAAGACGAAGAGCCCTACGTCATTATAAACCTCTCCGAAACGAATCACGTCCAAAATTAAAGATGTTCATTTTATAAAAATAATGATGTCATTAAAATATGTCATTTTGGGCCTGAAACGCGTAATTCCCGATTGGTACCGAAAACACTCAAGCCAGCTCATTGATTTGACTTTCTCCAAAACGAAACCCATACCATTTCGTACCGTCGTATTCTGGAAGTAATATATTTTATACTTGCAATCTTTTAAAAAATCACCCATGGATACAAAATTTAAATTTTATTAATCTGGAACAAAAGAATGAAAGTTAATATCTTTTTTTTATTCATTTTATTTATCACCTTGTTGAAAAAAGTTCGAATAATAAATTCCCAGATTCCCAGAAAAAAATCAAGTCTTTCGTATTGGGATGTGGAATTCTGGAAGTAATATATTTTTAAAATTGCAATCCTTCATCAAAAACACATGTACACAAAATTTAAATTCAATTAATCTGAAACAAAATAATGAAATACGTTAATATAATATTTTTTTTTCCCTTTATCCAACACTGTGAGTAAAAAAATTGAATACGGCATTCATAAATTCCCAGAAACGAAATCAAGCCTTTCGTATTGGAATATGAAATAATACATACAAAAAGCAACAATCGTATCTCCTCTCTTTCTGGTAATCATTTATTTTATTGATTTCTTTTTACGAGGGGCAAAGCAAAATTATTCAACAAATAAGTTATAAAGGTAAGTAAGAAAAATGCATTTATGCAAAATTTTCCAATAACAAACGATTTATACGTTTTTTTTTTTTCTATCGTACCAATTTTCCCCCTTTATTTTGGAACTTATTGATTTTCAATGTTAAGGTTCTGATTAAAGTTGTATTTCCTGTGTTGTTCTTGAAATAAAAATAGCTCAAAAAATTTCATTTTAAAAGTTTTCTTTTTTTTTTTTCACAGCGTGTTGTTGAAAATAATATATATTTTAAATTCTAAGGAATCTTGATTTTTCTTAGTAATGTCCATATTAAATCATATAAAAAATTGTTGTTATATTTAAATAAAAATTGTTATATTAATATTGTTGTTATATTTAATTAAAAATTGTTATATTTATTAAAGAATAAAGCATGAGGCTACGACATTTTAATGTTAATAACAAATTTAGAAATAAATCACTTTCTAACAATGGAAAAGTAGTATTTAAATTTTATACAATTTATTTATTAAATATTAAAGAAATTAATCTAAAGCATATAATTTCACATCATATGCAAATTTCTAAGTAATCGTAAAGTAAAATACAATATTATTATATTATTAAAGGTTTATTGTTATTAATAAAAATATTTAATATATTATTATTAGTAATAATACTATTAATAAAGTAAAATACAATATTGTAATATTATTAATGTTTATTAAACATTTTTATATTTAAAAAGCATTTGGTAAAATCGCAGAATAGTGGCTGTTTTAATCAGGCGCCAAAAACGCTTTTCGCCAAAGTGCGCCAAGTAAAAGGTTGCAATTGTAAATGAAGAGAATTACAAACAGTACAAGAATCCTGGGGCACCACATTTGACGACTTATATCCCACAAGAGGCACAAAGAAGTTGCTAAATCCCAACGACTGCTATTTTTTGCGATCTGGCCAAGAATTTTATATACTTTTTTTAAAATTTTTTATTAATGGTAATATTAATTTCGGATTATCATTCTTCAGTATTATTAATTTTTGAATTATCATTATTCAATATATATAGTTAGAGTAAACTTTAAATTTTAAAATTATTTATAATAAAACCATTTTTTTTTTTTTTCAAATTCCTTCTATTAGCTCACTCTCTTCCTATATATATCTTGTTCAAATTTTCAATCGTTCATAAAATACTTTTTTATTCATCCGCTCAAGTTCAAATACATTTTTTTTTTAATTTGTAGTGGATGACACTGGATGTTAAAACAGTTTTTTCAAATATTAATTCATTATTTAAATTTAATTAATTAATTTTTAGTTTTTTTTTAGATTTAAGTTGCATATATCTACCAATAGATGGTATCAGATAAACTTAAAAAAACGAAAGAAAATTATTTATAAAGGACTTTCTGCAATATAGGAAAAAAAGTAGGGCTTGACTTAAAATTTTTTTTTTTTATATTACTTGTTTTTTCTTCTAATGCAGCTGGCAAATGTTTATAATAAAACTAGTATTAGCAAATATTAATAATAATTATTAATAAAAATAAAAATATATATTTTTAAATTAATCTGATATAACTATTACTATAATAAAATAAATATTAACTACTAATTAGAAACGAAGAAATGTCCCATTTAAATAAATATAAAATTGTATAGGCATTAAACTTACTTTATTTACTAAATATCAAATTAATAAATTAAACCATATGTTAACATAAATATAGAACTTGATTAGTTCTTAATAGATGATGTTACCAATGAAAGAACAAAATATGGATAAAATTTTAATTATTATCTAAATATAATATTTTGAAAAAAAAAATAGCCACTTTGAAATTTCCTTTTTCAAACTCGCTATTTTTTCTCCATATATTGTTTTTTTCCGTGATTATATTTTATTTATATTAGATCAACAGTAATAGCAAAATAATTTAAAGAAAATAATAAATAAGTAAAATTTAAACAAGTAATATAAAAAAAAATTTTAAGTCAATTCCTACTTTTTTTTTTTCACTATATTGTAGAAAGTCCTTTATAAATAATTTTCATTCATTTTTTAAGTTTATATGGTGCCATCTATTGGTATATATATGCAACTTAAATCTAAAAAAAAAAATAAAATGAATTAATTAAATTTAATGAAGGAATTAATATTTGAAAAAACTGTATTAACATCCAGTGTCATCCACTACAAGTTCAAAAAAATTTATTTGAACTTGAGTGGGTGAATAAAAAGTATTTCATTAACGATTGAAATTTCGAACAAGATAATATAAGGAGAGTGTGAGCTAATAGAAGGAATTGAAAAATTTAAATCCTTTCACGAATTTTAGTTTATCACGAGTAACATTGTTTGATACGAGAATACAGTTGGTAGTATACAAATGTTCATTAACCAAGAAATTTAAGGAGCAATAGATCAAGAATGGGTGTTCTACACTTTAGAGTACCGCTTATTTATTTGACGATTTTTTCCCTTGAGGTTTTCGCCCCATCCTGAACAAACGAAATGATCTGCGTTTGCAAAATATAGCGGTTTTAGTGATTCCATTTGGCGCAAAAAGAGAATTGGAGAAATCGCAACCCTAAAGTGCAGAATCTGCACAAGAACTCTCACTTCAATAGCGGAGGATCAATAGGAATATAACAAAATTTAATAACTCTAGAACTTTATAAAGAAGCAATTGTTGAAATACTGCAAGAAGCCCTACCCAATTCAGAAAGAGAAGTCTGTTAAGTGACGGTTTAAATTAACTTTTATAAACATAAAGTAATCCTTAGACACTCTTTTGAGGACAACGAAATGATATTCTGTTTTATATTTTGAAAGCCAGACAAATTCAAAATGAACTACAGAGCCCGTGACTTGATATCGGTCAATCGTTCTATTTAGCAACACAAGTTTCATGGTAGTTTCAAAGCACACATGAATAAAAAGTACGTGAAAATCAGAATTTAATTTAAATCAAAGTTTTTGAAATGAAGGTTTCTCATGTTGTGCGAGGAGATTCATCTGTTTTAAACAATAACTTCTGCTTCTACTTATTTTTTTATTTTATAGCTTCACTTTTAAAAACGCAACGGATTTTTATAGCTTCACTTCTTTGGAAACGCCACGGAACTCTAACCAGGACAACATTGTGTTCACACATGATAATAAAAATATTAATGATTTTTATGCGCCTGCTGAGCGTTAAAGGTAAATGATAAATGCAAAAATTTTATACATACAGAGCATAACTGGTGTTTACATTTTTTACCTGTGTAGTATATAAATCTAACTCTTTTTTGTTATAAACTCATGGAGGAATTTGTATTCGATTTTTTTTTCAGTAATTGATGACGTATAATCTAAAAATAGGATGAATATGTTTTCATTATTGATGGATTTTGTAATGAATAGTTTTTCAACATACCTTAATTTTTTCAGTTAAAATAATTTGTTAAAAAATTACATGTATGCATGTCAATATCATTAAAGAGGCTAAAGGATAAAATCAAATGACAATATTTTTATACTTTTAGGAAATTGAATTAATTCAGTTGATTTAATTTAGTCGAATTAATTTTAATACTTTTCGGGCAAAAATTAATATAATTTAAATTTTCGTTTAATGATAAAAAGTTTATAGATAACAATGTGGAATTCTTATAATAATTATTATATAACGGCGTTAAAATGTTATAATAATACTTATAGAACAGTGTAAAATTCTTAAAATAATTATTATATATCATTGCTAAAATTATTATAATTCTAATATAGTGTTATATTCTTATATTAATCCCATATAAGAATGTTAAATATTTAAAATAATTCATATATATAATGTTAAATTATTATAGTAATTCTTATATAACAGTTTAATTCTTATAATAATACTTACATAACAATGCTAAATTCGTATAATAAATCTTACTTAATAAATAAATAAATTATTTAAATAATTCTTAGAGTTATTCTTAAATAGCAATGTAAAATTCTTATAATAATTCATATGTAGCATCACTAAATTTTTATAATTCTTATATAGTGTTAAATTATTAATAATCCTTAGATAAAATGTTAAATTATTGTAATAATTCTTATATTTTTATTTTATAACAGTGAAATTCTTATAATTACATAACAATGATGAATTATTATAATATATCTTACGTACAATGTTAAATTCTTATAATAATAATATGACAAGGTTACATTTTTATAAAAATTCTTACAAACATTGTTAAGTTCTTATAATATTATTCTTATTTAAAAGTGCTAAATTTTTATAATAGTACTTAAATAACCATCTTAAATTCTTATCATAATTTTCATGTAATAATTAAATTCTATAATCATTTCTTAAATAACAATGTTAAATTCTTATATAACATTGTTAAATTTTTATAATAATTGTTACATTTTTTTTTTTGCACAAGTGTTTTTTGCACATTTTTTTGCACAAGTGCATAAGTGTTGCACCGATGTTACTCACTTAGCACTATCCAGGAGGTGCGTGTAGCTTGAAGACCAGCTACGGACGTGGAGTAGCAATACCCCCGCAACGCTCTACGATCATTTTAGACCGAGACCTACGGTTTAAAGCGGATTCCGAACCACTACAAATCTCCATGGCACCGCCGGGACTCTAACCCGAAACCTGTGTTACCGAGCGCTAGCCACTCGGCCATTCAGGCCCCATAATTAATACATAATAGTATTAAATATTTATCATAACTCTTATGTCATAATGTTAAATTTTTATAATATTTCTTATATAACAATGTTGAATTATTTAACAATATCTCCTAATTTAATATTCTATCATTATTAAATAAAATATGTTTATTAAGAATTAAGTTCTTAATTAACTAAACCAAACCACGCAATGACAGTTGGGTGTGTACATGAAATACTATTTATTATCAACAGCTATTTCCATGTGTTAAATATTGCATTTAGTTATACTGCAAATATTCCAATGTGTAAGGCTTGTTAACTAAAGTTACATCTCCAACAACGATGAGATACGAAACACATTTCTATTTCAAGAAACATTACAATAACCAGACAAGATTCGCCAGAATAATAAATGATTCTTCGTTATCATTTTACGATTAATATTTATGAAGCATAATTCCACCATGTTATTATTCCGTTTCAATGGATATTATATTCACGAAACGTAATTGAATTTTAAAGAAATGCGAAACCTTCGCCCTGAAGTCATAGACAAGGATGGCTCGTAGAAAATTTCATATGCAAATGATAAAATTGGAATGAAAAAAATATCCGCGAGCGGATGATGAATTTTTTGTGATTTACCATTCATGGAATCTCGTGAGATGTGCAGATAATTTCGCTTCTGTTGCCATTCGAAGAAAGGAAATAATTTAAATATATTTAAGAAAATTAAATAGCTGTGAGGAGACATAATTATTCATAAAAGTACTTTTCCTTAAGTTTATTTGCTTAGATGTTTCATCAAATAATGTAACGGAAAAATCTACATCAATGTAAATGTCTAGAACTTCTGAAAGCCAAAGATTCCTTAGTTTTTAATAAATTACTAAAAATTAAAAATTAGAACACTTATTACAAATCCATTGAATATATTTGCAAAATGAATGGATTTCATATAAGATTTAATAGAATAAAAAGATTTACATTTTAAACTTATTTTGACTCCTTATTTTATATTTTATTTAAGTTAAAAGTAATTTCTCAATTACCATAATAAATAAATAGTATCGTTTATTTGATATGATAAATATCTTTCGGGAATATATTAAAACTATTCATTCATGTTTAATCTTTTGGAATGAATCTATTATTTTTAAAATTGATAAAATATGTACTGAAAACTGTAAAACTAATATTTACATGAAAACAAAATGAGAATTAAGACCAGTAAACAACAAATTAAGGAAAGCAATTACTGAAATGTATTAAAAATTATTAAGTTAAACAATAAATCAGTTAAAATTTGTAAAATTGAAAAATCATTTCTTATAAATAAAAGATTATATTTTGTGGTATAAAATATTTTGTTTTAATTTAAATAAATTTAATGAAAAAAATAAAAACATAATCGGCTAGACCAATATACAGGTTACCCTTAAAATTTAGAATTTATTGTACGAACAAAATGCATAACAGCAATCTTAAAAGTTAAAAGAACTATAGAATTCCAAACAATTTTAAAAAAAAATATCGTTATCACTTTGAAACAAAATTGTATTTACATTCACTTTCTATACGTTTTTTTACAACATTATTTTTCTTACATTCGAAAATCAGTTCTTATAAATAAAAGATTACATGTTGTGGTATTACAATATTTTCTTGTGATCTAAATAAATTTAATGAATAAAATAAAAAAAGTTATATAAAAATATATTAGGCTGTGCCGATATATAGATTACCCATAAAATTTAAAATTGAATATAAGGACAAAACGCATAACAGCAATCTTAAAAAAAAAAAAAAATATAGAATTCCAAACGATTTCCTATTTTTTTTTATGAAAAAAATATCGTTTTCACTTTGAAATAAAATTGTCTTTACTTGCACTATATGATTTTTTAACAACATTATTTTTATCATTTCTTATAAATAAAAGATTTACATTTTGTGACAAAATATTTTGGTGTGATTTAAATAAATTTAATGAATAAAATAAAAAAAAAGTAAAATAAAAATATATTAGGCTGTGCAATATAAAGGTTACCTTAAAATTTAGAAATTAATGTAAGAACTAAACGCATAACAACAAACTTAAAAATTAAAAGAACTATAGAATTCGAAACGATTTTTGTTGAAAAAATATCGTTTTCACTTTGAAATAAAATTGTCTTATCTTTCACTAGATTATTTTTTGACAAAATTATTTTTATTACATTCAAAAATCATTTCTTATAAATAAAATATTACATTTTGTGGTGTTAAAATATTTTGTTGTGATTTAAATAAATTTAATGAATAAAATATAAAAAAAATAAAATAAAAATATAATCAGCTTATTAAAATTTAGAATTTAATGTAAGAAAAAAACGCATAACATAAATCTTAAAAAAAAAAAAAACTACAGAATCCCAAACGATTTCCTTTTGTTTGAAAAAAATCTCGTTTTTAATTTGAAATAAAATTGTCTTTGCCTTCACCAGACAATTTTTAAAACAAGTTTACATTATTTTATTATATAACTACTAGCAATAATTAAATTATTGAAGTAATAATATAATTATTAAAGTAAATTTAAATAAACATTATGTATAAAAAATCCTTATAAAAAAAAAATTAAAAACAAACTTACAGATGGCAATAAAAATTTCCAAAGGTAAAAGTTACATTTTGTTACATTGAAAGTTTCTAAGTTAAAATTTTGTACATTGAAAGTTTTTTTTTTCATTTCTTATAATTTCATGGTTTCAGCTTTGTTTTTGCTTAAGTAATCGGAGACCTCTGAATTATTCTTTCCAATTTGTGGCAGAAAATTGTGGTTGGAATGTTGCAGTTTATTGCAAAATGTGATACTTGTGTCCGTTTTAGTGCCAAATCAAATTTTCCAGAATTCGTAAAAAAAAACAGTGTAATTTTTAACTCTGTTTATACAATTATAATTCCATGGTTTCAGCTTTCTCTTTGCTCTAGAAATCGGAGATCTCTGAATTATTGTTCCTATTTGTGGTAGAAAACTGTGTTACTTGTCTGCCGTTTTAGTGCCAAATGACATCAGATAAATTTTCCCAGAAATCGTAAAAAAAAACCAACAGTGTAGTATTTTGATTTCTTATAAAATGTTATAATCCCATGATTTCCTAAAGTCAAAATAGTAAATAATAAAAAATAAAATTTTTTTGGCATCATTTGTTCATTTTACCTTAAAATATAATAAAATTTAACGTTAAAACTAATACTTCATTTAATCTGTCAAATAAAGTTTCAAAAATGAGCATTGTTGTAAGTTCCCACTGTTTTTTTATTTGTTCATCCTTTTTATGAATTAACAGAAATTAAATAAAATTAAGAAAATAATATTTAATAATTTTATAACATTCCTCAAATTATGTTTGTTGTAATTTTTTGTCAAAATTCCCAAGACATGATGACTTTATTTTATGTTTCTAAAACAAAAATTCAAGTATTCATTGGGCTAATTAAATTTAATAATTAATGTTCCAATTAATTTTGGGCGACAAAGCTCTCAAACTGAAATACATTTCATATTTCCCTTGATAAATCAGGAATTTTCCTTACAGTTTTATTTTTTGTATAACCAAATTAATTCGACGAAATGTCCTAACTTACGTCACTCTTATACTGCAGGATACAAATTATATCAAAAAAGAAATATTCAAATATCCTTTTGATTACTTTTCAGGAGACCTGTAAATTGCATCAAAAAATGTTCTTTCATCGATTAAGATTACTTGTATCTTCATCGTAATAATTCGATTAATTTCCATTCAGTGCGAATTTGTCACATAAGAGCGATAAAATATATAAAAACAGCTGTCAAAAAACAACTAAACGTAATTGAATATTATATTCGAGGGAAAATAAACTTCCCTTTGGGGAAAAAAAGGAAAACATAATAAAAACTAATCCAATAACGGCGTTCTACTACCTTACAAATTAGGCAAGATAGTGTCATTTTCTGACATAATTGTGTTATCGTTCGCAATTTTTTAAAAAAAAATCATTTTATCTTTATTTCGTGATAATTTTATAATGTTTTCGCCTTTCTAGAGCAAAATGTGCAGTAATTAAAAAAATAAAAAAAAGGCAAACATTGTTATCGGAATACTTTGCTGCTGTTTCTGTAATCATAAATTGGAGTAATTCGAGTTAAATTTCTTAGAGGGAAAGTCTAGAAATACACACGGGTAACATCTTAAGCTGGGAAGGAGAGACATTGCACCTCTAGGCTATTACCGCCCTAGTGTAACCAAGTACTAGGCAAAATTAAATATTCAGGATTTATTCTAGCATAGGACGAGTGGTAATTGTCGAGTTAAGCTCTTGATAAACGCCGTCTTATGTATTAATACGTCACGTTTCATAACAATAATTGCATTAAAAGATCTCCATTTTTTTCTCTGGGAGGTAAACATATGTGCTTCTTGTAGGAACATGCTTTAAGTAAATGAATTAAACTTTCTCCCAGCCTGTGAGCACTGTTATGTGAGGGAATTTATGGAATTTGCGTTTAAGTACGCATACGATGATGATGTAGTATTTTGTTTTAAAGAAATGAAAACATTTGTATTTTTCAAGTTTGGCTGCGAAGTTTAAAAATATTTCTGGAAGCTTTTGGAGTTTTGGAAGTTTACATAGAGAAAAAGTATGTCGAAACATATGCGGATATAAAAAAATTCCATTTCTAAAATTAGGTTATAGCAAAATAGTGAAAAATTCTGGCTCTCTGTTTCGTAGGCTTCGGGTTCAAGTCCCAGCTGTGTCATGGATGTTTTTAGTGGTTTGGAATTTATTTCAAACCGTAGGGGAATTAACATAGACATTCCCCCTAATTTCTATACATTCCCTGGTCTAACATGACTACATCTACTACTACACCACACCACAACGCTGTGCCTAGAGTTGAGATGCCCATTTTTAGTTTGGGAATGATGTGGGTGAGAAGAAGTTTTGAATGGGCTCTGTGACGCTCTACTATCATGTTAGACCGAGACCTATGGCTTAAAGGGGATTCTGAACCACTACAAACATCTATGGCACTGCCGGGATTAACCCAATACCTGTGTAATCCAGCGCAGAGCGCTAGCCACTCGACCATCAGACGCCAAGGTTCTAATATGATTGTAGAGTATTAGGCACAGAGCTTACTATCCTACTCCTTAAAAAGGAAAACCATATCCTGTCTCGAAATATGCCAGTAGTCAGACGGCCTTGGTGCCCCATGGGGCTATGGGGCCAATAAAGAAGTAGTATAGTAGGAAAAAGCGTGTTATTATTTTTGAATGACGGGCTCTTTTGAATTTTGGCCTTTCACTGCTAAGAATGGCAGAGATATAGCAAATTCATTGTTATCCAGGTTGCTCGAAGGGAAGTCTACTTGACATTGAAAGCCCCGAATTAAATTTTGCTATCACAATATTGGGCGTATAACCCAATAGCAGAATCATAGGGGTTGGCATTCTCCACTCTACATATTTTAACGGACATTGGTGACTAGGGCAATATACCATTCTTACTATTCTCGTGATCCTGACCTCAAAGAACCCGTCTACCGTTTCAGCAATATGTATATATATATACATATAATCATTATTATCACTATTCATTATTCTTCTTCCCGGCTCATGGCTCAGTGTAAATGAATCTCACAGAATATATTTTAACATTAAAAAAAAACATTTATTATAAATTTACAGACACATATATTTTTTTTAGATTTTGCACTAAAGGTAAAAGAATTTGAGGACATTAAATTTCACATAATTCTTAAAAATAACCGCAGTGTAATTTTTAACATTTCTTATAAATTGTTATAATTCCATGGTTTCAGCTTTGTTTTTGCCAGAAATCGGATCTCGGTATTATTCTTTCCAATTTGTGGAAGAAAACAGTGGTTGGAATGATGCAGGTTATTGAAAAATTTGTTACCTGTCCGCCTTTTTGTACTAAATAACGTCAGATCAAATTTCAAAAAATTCGTAAAAATTCAGATGTGTAATTTTTTTTTTTTTCATTTCTTATCAATATATATAAACTCATGTTCCAGAGAAAGTCTACACAGTATATAATTAAATGCATTTTATTTATTGCAGTCGTTAATTTTATCGTAATAGATAGTTAAATTTAACATTAAAAACTAACACATCGTTTAATCAAA